>APFE031234509.1:0-49191 GCA_000404065.3 Pinus taeda
CACCACCAGGGGAGAGACCCATTTAATATCGGAAATAGGATAGATAAAATTAACATCTAAAAGCTTCTGAAGTTCGGCTTTTACAACCTCTTTTAGATGGGGGTTGAGTCTTCTTTGCGGTTGACGAACAGGTCTTGCATATTTTTCTATATAGATGTGGTGGGTGCATAATTGAGGATCAATCCCTTTCATATCAGGGTAATCCCACGCAAATTATCCTTGATACTTTCATAACAGATGGACGAGCATTGTTTCTTGGTCTGGTGTGAGGTTGGCATTGATGTTTAGAGTCTTCCCTGGTTCAATTTCCACTACTTTACTGTTGGCAACAACAGTCACAGGTATTGTTTGGTCATGTGCATCTTTCAAAGGATCTTCTTCTAGCTCACTATCAAACGTTGCTTCTATCATGAAACACTGTGTGTGAGATCTAGAATCAGTTTGACTAATGAAATTATTGATGGCATCATCTTCTGTTTGGTCTTTAAAATCTAAATCCTTCTGTACAATCAATGGGGATCTGATATTGCTAGTAAGGTATGACACAGGATGTTGGTTAGTTTTGATCATTGGAAGGCTTGGCTGTGCTGGAGGATATAGAACTAGATTTTTAATGTCTGGTCCTTTAGTTATGGTCATGTTTCCCTGCCAACAACCAATGTAAGCATCAACAGTAGATAGCCAAGGCCTTCCTAGAATTAGAGGATGTCCATCCAGTCGGGTTTTTGGATTAATTATCAGGAAATCGGTTGGATATTCCCAGGAATCGACAAAAACCATGACATCGTATAGAGTACCTTCCGGTCGGACTACAGATCGGTCTGCCAATTCTAGTAAAGTAGAAGTAGGTTCTACTGATGTAATGCCGAGCTTTTGGCAGGTAGAGGTTGTCAAAATATTGATTGCAGCTCCTAGATCAACTAAAGCATTAGTCAGGGTCTGACCATAGATTTGAACGGTTACAATTGGATTTCCAGGATCTTCATATTTAATGGGTGTCTCTTTTCCTGATAATAGGTCAGATAAAGTACCGACTACTTGGACTCTTGGGTTAGTGATTGTATTCCTCCTTGATTTTTTTATGCACAATTCCTTTATACTTTTTGCGTATATAGGAATGTCTTGAATGGCTTGGAGGAATGGAATTCTAATGTACAGGTTTTGTAACTCTCCCAGAATGTCAAAGTCTGGATATTGCACCGATCGTGTTATGACTAATCGTTCCGGGAAGGGAGGAGAGGATGTACTTGCTTGATGATGGGTCTGTTCCTTATTTACACCCTCTTGTTGTAACGGTTGTTCTATTGGTAACTGATCTTGAATATTAACTGTTTTGTCTCCCTCTGTTTCTATTATATGTCCAGATCTTAACTGAAGATCATTGTACTCCCTTAGGTCAGTTCCAATTTCTGATGTTTCTATGATTTGGAGAGATTGGACCGATCTATTATTTGGATTTGGATTGGGTTGGGCTGGGAGTTGCGGTCTCATATTAGACTGGGGGTTTTGTTGTAAAGCTGGCAGAGTCGGTTGAGGGAGTGGAATAGTTCCTGTTGGCTGATATGTCAATTTTGGCTAGTTTGTCTGCCAAGGTGAACCTTGTGAAGTAGGGGGGATCCATTGTGGAGGATATGAGTTATTCTGCCAATATGGTGGGGCGTAGGGAAAATTTGGCCAGCTGAATTGGCTTGTTTGATTCATCCATGGAGTTGGAGAAGGAAATGGCTGTGATGACCAGTTCGGAAATGGGGGTGGAGATTGGTTTTGCCACATACTATATTGCTGAGCATTATACTGCGGGGGCTGGAAAGAAGAAGTTGGGTCCGAAAAAATACCAGATTACCTAGGTTGCCATTGGCGACGCTGGTTAACGAAGTATGCTAGCTCTAGTTCTTCTTCTGCTTCCTTATATACTACCTTCAATCCAGGAAGTGAGGGGCAGCTCTCAGTAAGGTGATCTTTTGTACAGATAGCACATGTTTGAACTACATCCAGTGGACATTCCTTGTGGCTATGTTTTCTTCTACATCAGGGGCAGAAAATCGCCAGATTTTGTTCCGCCTCCATCTGCTTTTGTTTAGCCTGCACAATATCAGGATGTGTAGTTAATGTCCCCAGAATATCAGTTTTAAAATTTTCTAATAAATTTCCAAGTTCTACACGTGTTACTCCTTCTGTTGGTATTTTTTTATCTCTGACAAACCGATCATATTCTATTGGTTTTATCCTTGTGCTGCCTCTTGAACTCCTAATGCATAAATCAATGATGTCAACAAAATTCTCTTGATAAATATCCCCTTTTCCCATGATATTCAATGTTTCAATCCACTGTTCTTTCATGCCTCTAATCAATGCAGTTTTCAACACATTATCAGGCAGAGGTAGTGATGCGTAGGGGGATCTCTATAAATTATACTGGAAACGTTCTACGTATTCTTATAAAGTTTCATTTGGTCTGGCCGTCATTTGGAAAATTTCATCTTTTAGTTCTCTCGACCTACAGTAATCCTGATATTTCTTTAGGAAAGATTCTTTCATTTGTTCCTAGTTGTTTATGACTCCACCACCTAAACCCATAAACCATCTTAGAGCCGCCCCTTTCAAAGTAGAGGGGAACAATTTTAACTTTTGGGGGTCAGTGGTGTAATCATATCCCCTACATAGCACATCAAATTCAAATAGGAATGCATCAGGGTCCTCTGATGTAAGTCCATGAAACGTAGGGATGTGTTGAAGAGGGATCGCTTTCATGGGCGCATTTGCTGCAGAATCCACTATAGGATATTGCAATGTAGAAGTTTGAGTATTTGGCTGATTCTGCGCCATAAGATCAAATATATGCCAATAACCTTCCGGAATTTCTAGGAGGGTATTCCTAGGTTGAGAAGGAACGTCCTTGGCAGGGATTGTTTTAATAACACTTCTCTTATCTGGAATTTCTATCTGAGGGAATGGGGTGCCTTCAATAATAATTTTTACCGTGCTCCCCTTATCTGGGCTATTTAACGGTTGGATTATCCTAGGAGGAGACCTTGGCTCTCCTATTTCCCCTGTTTCCCCTTCTCCTTCACAAATGTTGCTTAAGTTCCCTTCCTGCAGTCGTTCTGACACAGAATTTTCAATTTCTTGAAAGTCCTCTTCATCAGTCTGACTATGCACCTTAGCAAAGGCTCTAGATGGTGATGCTGTGGCCTGAAGGGAGCTAGTAAGCTGTTTAGAATTAATCTTTCTGGGGCCTACCGACGGCTGAGATTCAGTTTTCTTATAGATTTCGTCTATGAAGGTTGTTCAGCCAAGGGTCACCGACCCTTTGGCTTTTTCGGGTTTGTTTGGAGGTTTGATATTCTTTTCTGGCTTTTTCTGCTTAGTCATGCACTCTAAACAAATACTAAATCCTATTCAACCAGCAATTCTGCTAAGAGAGCGGACGGTGGAGCAGGGCTTTTATGTGCTCCGTTCACAGGTTCTTACCTTCCGTTTTTAAAATCCAACTCCCCCCTAGCGGATTTGCGCACTACTCTGTAAAGCGCAAATGGCTATACTCTTTCCCCGGCAACAGCGCCAAAATGTAGAGCTATAATTAGGGTCTCTCACACCTCTAATTATCCTACATTACTAAATCAATCCGGGAACGTTTTGTTATTGCAAAGAGTAACTCAATCCGAAGCTATTCGTCCGAGTAATGCTTAGTAATATAGCGTTCGGAAAATACAAAAGTAAACAGATGCTAAACTGTAACTAAATTATCCCAAAAGATAGAATCACACAAGACAATTGATTAGTCAAGGGTACGAAAGCGATAACCCATCCCTCTAGAAACTGATAGAAAGGAAATTAGAGCATGGACCATAGGTCTGGGAGCTAGGCAGCATCTGCTGAGGCTCACTACAGCCTTAGACCTTCTCTCACACCAGAACAACAAAGGCAAGTAAATAGAACGGCAGAAGGTAAAATGGAACAACAAAAAGGAAATGGAACAACAGTAAATGGAACAACAATCAAAAGAACTAAATCTCGCGAGTCAAAACCAATGATTCACACTCTGATATAACATTCTTTTCCCCTCAAGCAAACTAGATGGAATATACTTTATGGAACAACACTCATTGATGAATTATGGAACAACAATAATCAACCATATATACACGCCTCGCATTAATATAGTAATCTAAGAATGAAGGATAATATAACTATGTTTCTAAACAGAGTAGCATTACTTTCAAGTTCCAATAATTGTTATTTCACATGGATCCAATGACAGTAACATTCATACCAATGCTCTGTAACAGAAATAGCTGGTTAAAGACGCAATTCAACTCTGAAGAGATCCAATTACACAGTGCAGAGTCATTACACGAAAAAATCATTAATGTATTGATCATAACAGAGCATAGCATAGCATATGAAAGATGTATCAGATTACTGAGTAATAAAGATAAGCAAACCACGCATAAATCATAGTATAATGATACAAAAGCAAGTGTCCTTCGGAGCCGGGCCCTTAGCTGCCAATGGTACACCACCTTAGGTTACTCCAGACGCAAAGATGAAATAAACGCCAAGTCTTTTATATTAATGCATCAACAAATGTATACTAAACCAGGTCTCAGTGAGACTCGATGATCAAAGTTTTGTCTAAAAACGAAAATTACAAAAGCGGTTGTCCCCTTGCTCAACGTCGTTGTTCCTTTATATAAGAGTAACAGCGTAGGTATCTAGATAAGAAAGATAAGTAAAACAGCGATCCCTCAGGATCGAAGATCCTGAGGGATTCACTAATCGGTTAATCCTTTACTTTTCTTTCTCGCGTTCGCCGACTCGGTATCCCTCCTTCCTTTCCTGGGTTATTCAGCTCTAATTTACTCGATCTTGTTCGCATCCGGTTCCCTTCTGGAGGGACAACAATTATTCTTCCTCTGTTTTTCACTTTTGGACGACAACTCCTTGCTTCCACTTCTCCTTGTATAGAAAAACAACAATTATTAGTGATTGAGCTTCCCATGTTAATTCTTGCACATTTTATTAAAATCCTTTATCCCTTTTGAATTCACAATGTAGAAAAGGTTACAAATATTACTGAAAAGCCACTAAATTGTTTGTCATAAGCATACCTTTCAAGTGATCCACACCAAGCTCATCCCTGCAGGTGGCAAGCTTGTTCAGATATGTAGAGATCATGTTGCCCTTTTCACACTTGATTTTCTGAATCTTGTCTTTCAATGCCAACTTACTTTGATCATTGTTGTTCTGATATAGATCTTTCAATGTTTTCCACATTGAAAATGGTGTCTCCTTCCCATGGAGACTCGAGACTATGTGGTCTCAAATTCCCTCCAGAAGGATTCTCCTTGCTCTAGCCACACATTTCTTCCCTTCCGCCAATTCTATAGCATTAGCTGTTGCTGGCTTGGGGACTTCTTGATCAATGAAGTCCTTCAAATCGTTGTCCTCTAATACTGCTTCCATGTGATCCTTCCAGGCTATATAATTCAAGCTGCCATCAAGGGCATACTCGAGTCTTAAGTCGTTGAATGCCATTGGGGAAATTTGAGATGTGATAAGAATTCAAATTCTATAATCAGGGACTTAAAACTTAAAACTTCTCCCTTCTTTGTATATTGTTCACTTTGATCACCTTTGCTCTGATACCATGTAGAAATTCCCGCTGTATATCACCTGATAATGCAATATACTAAAGCAAAATACTTGATCTACTTCTACAAACAAACTTGTGGAAGCTTAATCGAATTTGAGCAAGATCAAATAGAACACATATAATAGAGAATGAGAAACCAATCACACATGAACATAGAAGTATACTATGGGGAAATCCTCACCTAAAAACCTCGATCTCTGTATTATCATACAAGTGGAAATATGTCTGGATTACACAAAGCTTTAGCTCACAAACTATCGATCTCTCAGTACAATCCTACAATACAACTCACAAACTGAATAGACACAAGATATGCCTTCCCTTAGCCCTCCAAGCCTCCTATTTCCTTGTGTAGTTTCTCTTGGGGTCCAATGCTACCACCTGTGAGAATTGGCCTCATCACACACTCGTCAAACTCAAAAGTAACTGCACAATCTCCAAGGAATGAATTCCTTCTGCATGCAAGAGATATCCTCAATAGAATGTTCCTGCAACTGATAGTACATTGTCCCTTCATCTGATCTCAACTAGGTCTTTGACTAAACTGACATGCATGAGTTATTTATGAGAGAATATTCAATTATCTGAAGTGCAGCAATTACATGCATGCATGCAATAACTAACTAAAATCACAATTAGTTCAACAAAGTATTTGAACTAATCTAACTAGACTTGACTTAGTTAACTGAGCTAACTAATTACAACTCAAAGTACAACTCATCCTGATCTCCTTTAATCAAGGGATAACTTCCTCAATCAATGGATAAATGGTTGCATGTCTTCACATAGACTTCATGTTTGACTTTCTACAACTAATTAACTCAAGATGAATTAATTAATTATTTTACAAACAACTGCTAAGATCAAATTCAAATTTTAATTCTCAATTTTAGTTTAGGGACTAACTAAAATTGGAATGTATCTCGAAATGCTATTTATAGCAGTGCTATTTTTAACACTTCTATTTTTAGCATTTCTTGTTGCTATTTTCAACAAGTCATTCCCAATCTGACAATTTCTCCCTTCCATTCATAGAGTCTTGGTAGCTATTCCAACTCTTTTTAAGGCCAAGGAGAGTGAGGCTCACCATATCATCATCGACAGTAGCTATTTTGACACTGCCAATCTCATCTCTACAGGTGGTGAGCTTGTTTACATATGTGGAAATAGTATCGCCCTTCTCCATATTGATTCTTCGAAGCTTATCCTTGAGCACAAATTTTCTCTGGTCGTTACTGTTCTGGTAGAGGTCCTTCAATGTCTTCCATATTGAAAATGGAGTATCCTTCCCATGGAGTCTCAAGACAATATGGTGTCGAACTACCTCAAGGATTAATCCAGGTGGATATTGGTGGCCACTTGCCAAGTCCATCTGGACCCCCATCCTTGTCTCTTTCAGCATTTTCAGTTTCCTTAATTATAGCACAACTTACTATTTTTAGCAGTTTTTTCGGGTCCTGAACTTCCGGAGCCGTTTTGAGGCCCTAAACGACGTTTTTTGGGGAATCCGGGGGCAATATGGGTCCATGTAATGGACTGATGTTGCCCGTTCCAAAAATGGTAGTTCTCGGATAGATCTTTCTAACGAGCTATCATACGCGTCAAACGGAGATCGTATGCCAAAGTTTCGACCCCGGGAAATTGATGTTCCAATTTACCCAAAACGGGGCCCACAATTTGGCGTTTCATCTTCTAGGGTCGGTTTTGGAATGTGAAGGGTTTTCCATTGTTTCTCAATAATAAATAGGCCTTCGAGCCTCATTGTAACACAGTTCGGAACAGTTCAGAGACATGTAGCCGCACATCTCTTCTCAGAGATAAGCTACCATCGTCCTAGCTGGTTTATTCCAATTCTGGTTGTAAGCATATTTCGGTATTTTCCATTAATGAAATGAAGTGTTATTTCCGCTGCATCTCTTTATTTATGGTTATCGCATTTCTGTATTTATGGTTATCTCTGTAATCTATTGCGTTCATGTTTAAATCCGAATCAGTCCATTACCATTCATACTTTCCTCCTTTGCAAGTCTTGAGTCTCAGTTCCTCATATCAAACCTTGAAAATAAGAGAAAGCCCTCAAAAGTCTCTAAAGCTCTAGTTCCGCACTTTCTCTTTGCATCACCTGTGGTCCCACACCTAATGGTCATGTCTCCTGTGCACCTGACCGCTCTGTCTCTGTGTTATGGGTGCGGAGCCCTGTAAAAGTTAAAAAGGCGCAAGTATATTCTAAAAACTCACTTTTAGTCATTTCTAGAAGCTTTTGGAAGGAACCTTGAGGTGGCAAGTTCGCTCTCTTAAGGTTCATGCATCCCATACTTTAAGGAGGTAACCCCTTGATGTGAGGGGCTTATCCCTTTGAAGGAGGATTCTATCCCTTCATAGATGGACCTGTAACCTCCTCCTCTGCACTATAAAATGAAGCATTGGGCTGGTTACTTGGGAGGTTAAAAAGCTGAATATTTTTGATGTGAAATGCTACTGGAACTTAGTCTTCTTAGTTGAGTTTTTATGAGGAGAGATTAAATAACTCTATGATCTCATTTGGAAGAGTGCAAGGTTGGTCAAAGTAAAGGAAATTCCTGTTTCGGACCCCAGGGAGAGCTTGTCCAACATCAAGGCTGAAAAGGTTTTAAGGTTCTTCTACTTCAAAGTTAATACAAATAAGTTTGTTTTTCTCAATAAGCAGTTGATTTATGGTTTATTTTATGGATTCCTTGATCACCATAATAGACATGATTTATGACATTTTCTATGTAGGTGCTATTTGATGTTTGCTTGTTTGTGATTGCAGGTTCTCAAGGGTAACTCTTTTGAAGAATTGGAAGATGGCTACTACGAACAAGCATTGGATTTGAGGTAGGGTCTTAACACCTCTATAGTATTTATTCATAAATCGCATATGTCTAGAGAAAGATATATTTGTTTGTCTGTTTGTTAGTAGACTATCTTCTGATACTAGGGAGATCAGTCTTGTCTGCAAGATCGATTTATCCAGCCAACAAATTTGCGACTCCGCTCGGGAAGGTTTTTTGGTTTTTGTTTGTCTTTGATTTGAGAAACTTGTTTTCATTTTTGGTTTTTTATTGATGTATTTTGGCTTGGGTAGTTTTTAGAATCTGGATTAATTTTTGTTTTTTTCGAAGTTTTCAGGGGACCTCACTTTCTCTTTACAGACAGTACAGGCATCTCCGCACTCTTCCTTTAGTACACACAATGGTACTGCACTTGGTTCTTCTGGAAACTTGCGGACCCTGTAATTTTTTTTGAAAAACCTAAAATATTTTCTTCCAGTTAAGTTTAGGTTTCATTTAGGGTTTTTACTGTCTGCCCAAATCTGCATCCTTTCTGTCAAAAATCTCTTGTGAGTCAGTTCCAATGGTGTTTTTGTTTTAGATGATTTTCCAGAAATTTTGCATGCCTGGAGTGGTTTTCACTTGATCTCTGTAGTGACTCAAAGATCAGAAGCTTGAGAAACCTTAGATTACCCTGGTGTCTTTTCGTCTTCTTGATGAGTCTGACTTGATTGTGAAATCTGTCCTTTGTGAGAAATAGATTTAGTTTTCTCCTTGCAAATCTTCGAACAAGCTTTGTCATAAGTTTTGAATTTCATTTTTATAAAAGAAAACATATTTGGATGTTTCTTGATTGATTTGTTATTATGAACAAATGAATCCTTAGTTTACTTAACAACTAAGTAAAATGCCCTAAAATAGAATTGAAGCTTTTATTTAATTAGGTTTAAAAAAAAAGGTTTTAGATCTCAAAGATTAGTTTTTGTAGTTTTGAGTGTTTTCTAGAACTTGTAGATCTCTTTTGAGCAAATTGTTTTTTGTAGTTTCAAGTTTTGAAAAAGGAAAGGGATTTATTCTAAGCATTTAATTAGTAGTTTCATTTTGAGTTCTTATTGAAAAAGACAAAAATATTTTCTTTCCAATTCCATGTTTAAAGAAAGAATTGTTTCTTAAAGAATTGCATTCTCAAACTCTTTCTTTTAGCTAGAATTTCATTGAAAGAAAAACGAATTGCTTATCATTTTAGGTGCATCTTTTTAGTGTTTTTAGAGTCGAGTCTTCACACCATCAAATTTTCATTTCCGTACCTATTGACTTAAAGAACAACCCATAAAAATAACGCTTAATTAAAATTGATCTAGTAATCTTTTTTTATTTCTAGGGCTCTTATCTCCAATATAGCTTAGGCTAGTATCTTGGAGTAGGGAGTAATTAACTCTCCAAGATAGTTAAAACAAACAAGTAGCTACATATTGCGGTAGGAAATAAATCCAATTGTAATTGATACATTCTAGGAAGCTTCTCTTAAAGGAGTCAATCACGAGATCATGTCCGAACCTTTGAGACAATCAAGTCCGTTTCATTAGGAAAGATAGAAGATTTGCGCGTATTGTAAATGGTAAACCTCGGATTAACCATTGTCGAGGAGATTGGGGTCACTTGTTGGTAAACCTCGGATTGATCATGTCGAGGAGCCTTCAAGGGGATCGAACTTTGTCACTCTGCCGTTGTGTGTCGATCAAATCGTAAACTGTTCCCCCAATTGTATTTGTTACTGTTGGTAACCTTAGTGTCCATAAACTTAAAATTATTTCCTAAGGTGACGGTGAAGGATAGGTCTCACTGTACCTGGAGCAGACGTCGACTAGACTCACTTGGACTCTCTAGGGGGTTCTCTTCACTCAAGATAGTTTTGTGAAGAAACTTGTGCCAGTGTGTTTCATTAAGCAGGTTGTAAGGGTAACTGTTCTAATCACCCTTTCTGTATTAAAATTCTACGACATTGAATTTCATCACCAACTAGTGTTTTTAGTATGGGAAGTTACTATTTGTGTATGGTTTGAACTCTTAGATTTTTTAGGCGTGTGATTCAAGTGTTTGTTTCTTTAGAGACTTTAGGTGATTTTATTGAAATTTTATTTGTTTTCATGTGATTAATTAATCGTGGCTGAATTACCGAGACAATATCGTAGACTTTAGGGGAAACCTCTTGAGTACACACCAAGTCATCTTGAAGGGCTACGAGCTCTTGTATCACCTAGTGACAGTAGAATTGGATCACCAGGAGATGGAGAGTCATCTTTAATTGTTCATCCTGATTATCAAATTCAAACAACAGAGTATATTTCTGAGCCAATTTCATTTTCTGAAGTTACTAGTAGTATTTCTCCTACCAGTGAATTAGTTGAAGAACCTGAAATTTCTGAATCACCTTCTGGTAAATCATTTATACAAGGAGCTGGAAATGTACCGCTTAATTATCAGCCCTATGTTCAACTAGGTTATGGTCCTCCATATGCATAACCTTCTATGGGTCCATACCCCGGAATGAATATGGTGTGGGATCCATCTCAAACTCAACAGACCATGCAACCTAATGCGCAGTTATCAAGTCAACCTAAACAACCTTTAGTTTCTAGTCCAACCCAGCAACCTATCCAACCTACTGTTCAAACCTCTGCACCTGGTTCAGTACAACATCCTGGGCCTAGCTCACCTTAGGCTCTGCCTCAAACTCCTGCTGCAACTTCTGTTCAACCTACCACACCTGTTTCTGAAGTATCTATAGCTCTGATTTCTACTATCCCTGCATCAGTACAAACTCCTCAAATCTTTGTGCCACAGTCAGGACCTATGGTTCAGACTTCGGTCTAGATGCCTGCAGGACAAGCTGGTCGAAGTACGGTTGTCACAAGTCAACCACAATTCAC
The DNA here is from genome assembly GCA_000404065.3 of Pinus taeda. Classification (NCBI taxonomy): domain Eukaryota; kingdom Viridiplantae; phylum Streptophyta; class Pinopsida; order Pinales; family Pinaceae; genus Pinus; species Pinus taeda. The sequence continues at coordinate 11,379 of APFE031234509.1, forward strand.
TTATCAACCGTACCAGGGATAGTATCAATTCGGTCCTACTGTACAAAACCCAGTTTATCAGTATCAACCGTATCCTAGCTATACTTATCAACAGCCTCAACAACCCTAGTTTGGTCTGGTTAATCCTGGTTTCCCAGGAGGTTATAACATTCCTAATCCAAATCCAATTCCAGGCTATCCTGGATATCCTCCTCCTAGAGTTGGTCTTGTTACTCAAGGTTTTCATGACCCTAACCATGAATTACTATTTATTGCAACTTTGGATTTACCTGATTTGTCGTGCCTTATGAACGATCCGATTTACTATCTTCCGTATTGGTCGTCAATGCCTAATAAGTTGCCCAGTGACATCCCAAAATTCGAAGGTAAGTTAGGAGAGGATCCGTCAAATCATGTGATGACTTATCACCTCTGGTGTGCATCTAATTCCATCATTGATGATTTAATTCGATTACGTCTTTTTCAATGAACTCTTATTGGTTTTGCTGCCAAATGGTACATTGAGTTACCACGAGGCTCTTTTTATAATTTCAGTCAGTTAGCCACTTCTTTCTTAATACATTTTCAATATTCTGTCAGATACGACAATGGCACGGAACTGCTAACTTCACTAAAACAATCCACATCCACATATATTTATGATCATATTCATGAATGGCGACGTAGAAGACTTTTAGTGAAAGTTTTCATTCCGGATCAAATTTTAGCGAAATCATTCGTTAAATCATTATGACCTAAAATCACTGAAGATGTAGCCAAGGCAAGAGTTGTCACTGAAGAGCAAGTTATTGCTCAAGCTCAGTACCTTGACCTCGTCTATACGCAAGCAGGTACTTTACATGAAAAAATCCCTGATCTTCCAAAACACGGTCAAATAACTGGAGCTCCTTCAGGGTCTCATGCTACCGATAGTATTATTGGTTCAGTTTGTACTAAAAGCAAGAAGAAATCTTCAAAGAATTCTTCTCCTATAATAACTTTACCCAATTACCCAAAAGGAGATTCTTCTGTTGAAATTTGTGCCGACATCCATGTCGTAGAATCATCTATGACCAAATCAAAATCTAGTGGTAAAAATAAGGGGAAGAAGAAAAACAAACAAAATTCAAAAGAGAAAACAGATAAAAATGAAACTACTGACGAAAAACATAAACCTAGCTATCCTTGTTTCATTTGCGACGAGGATTATTTTACCAAAGACTACCCACATTGAGCAGAGGTGTCGAAAATCGTTAAAGGTTCTCAAATGCCTGCTATCTTAAAGGATCCTTTTCCTAATCAAGATAGTAAGATGATTGGTTCTTCCTCGAATTCCTCAGAAGAACTCATTATGATGAAGTCTCATGTCAGGATTGTGACGCGATTGCAAGATTATGGTAGTAAAAATCTTGTTGGTGGTAAAGAAGCAGAATCTTCTAATTCAAACACATCAACTACAACTCCTCCTGGTTTTGATCCGCTATAGATCGAGAAACCCAACCCTGACTTAGTAATAAAATCGTCTGCTAAAGGTATACTTCAGAAATCAGCTTTCAATCCACATGCGAGAGCTGCTCAGAATTATAACATTGTTGAAGACTTAGCGATTTCCCCTTCAGCAATGTCGGCTTTGGAAGTGTTGCAATCATGCCCAGCACAGCATAAACTACTATTGTCTACTATAGGAGCTATTGATATTCAGGATTCGAACCTACTAATATTCAATTTAGAGAATAGTACACCCCGCCTACCTCATCAAATGGCTTTCCAGATTCCAGTGTTAGTAAAAAACAAACCTTGCTTTCGGACTGTGATTGATGAAGGAACTTCTATGTGTATTATGTTGATCCAGTGTTGGAGATCACTTGGTTCTCCCACACTCAATCAATCTCCGACGATTCTAAAGGCTTTTGATCACCGAGGGTTCCATCCTTTTGGTATTTTGCAGGATTTACCTATAGGGGTCGAAGGCAAAACTGTAAATCTAGATGTGGAAGTGGTTGATGCCCCTGTAGATTACAACCTTCTCTTGGGTCGCAATTGATCTTATGCTATGACTGCTCTTGTTTGATCGGTCCTTCGGCTTATCAAGTTTCCTCGTAAACGAAAAGATCGTTACGATAGACTAGCTGACTTATTTCTCATCCGAACCAGCCTCTTCTAATAGTATTCATCACGCCGGTAAAATAATTATCCCTTACAAGGATGTTGGAGTAGGTTTGATTAAAGATTCTTGTTTACTAGGAACTTTTTCCTTTTCTCCTCCTAACGTATCGCCTTCTATTGCAACTATTCATATGATTTCATCAAGCACTTTTGCTTTTGATGATCCCTGGATCGTACCTTCCGATTATGTGGTGGATTCATTTGGTGGCGCGATGCCTTTGAGTCCATTTGAAATTTCATATCAGGCTGTACAGTCATTTTCTGATTCTTGATCAACCAAAAATGATCCCATGAATGTGGTCCATGGGGAATCACTTTCAATGTCAACCTCAGCTACAACAACCCTTTATGATCCTGTTCATACTGATGAGTAGATTCGTGAGCTTTTGTCTGTTGATGATTTACCATGGGAAGATCTTCATCACTAATCTTCGTTTTTACTTGAGATTGATCATTTTGAAAATAATTTTTCATCTATTTTTACTACTGACTATGTCAAAGAACCACAAAATCCATTGCAACATTCTGATTCTGAGTTAAATTTGGGAAATATCTCTTGAACAGTTCCTATTGACATTTCATTTAAGTACAGAATTATTGAAAAAATTCCTATAGGTGCTTCTTGTACAGACGATGAAATCCAAATTTATAAACCCATATTTCAAGAATTCTGCGACGTGTTTGCCTGGTCATATGAAGAAATGCTAGGAATCGGTCCATCAATTGTTGTCCATAAAATTAAAACATACCCGGATGCTAAACCTGTCCGGCAACATTTGTGTCAGATACATCCAAGAAAAGTTGTTGCCATCAAAGCAGAAGTTGAGAAATTACTTCATGCAGGTTTCATTTATCCAAATCATTTAATAGATTGGGTATCGAATATTGTTCCTGTTAATAAAAAACAAGGAACGATAATAATATGTATCGACTATAGGGATATTAATCAAGCTTGTCCTAAAGACAATTATCCAACCCCCTATATCGATCAAATTATTGATGATTGTGCCAGCAATGAAATGTTCTCCTTTATGGATGGCTTTTCCGGTTACAATAAAATCAACATACTCCATGCTGATCAAACTAAAACGACTTTCATTGGTCCATGGGGGACATTTTCTTATTGCAAATTACTTTTTGGATTGAAGAATGCTGGAGAAAATTTTCAAAGGGCTATGTCTTACGCATTTCATGACGTCAAGCACATTGTGCAGCCTTATCTCGATGATTTACCTGCCCATTCATTACATAAAGCCGATCATCTCACTCATTTACGAGCTATCTTTATGAGATGTAGGCATTATTGAATTAGGCTGAATCCATACAAATGTGTATTCTGTGTAGAAACAGGTCGTTTACTTGGATTTGTCATTTCAAAAGCCAGCATTCGTGTTGATCCCTCGAAGGTTGAAGCTATCATCAAATTATCTCCTCCTTCGACTCTTTGCCAACTCCAAAGTTTGCAAAGGAAAGCAATTTTTTTACGTCGTTTCATTCATAATTACGCCGAGATAACAAAAGGTTTTACCAGGTTGTTGAAATAGAATACTCCATTCTTTTGGGATGAGATTGATGATGAATCTTTTGATGCACTTAAACACGCATTAACCCATGCACCGTTACTGCATCCTCCCAACTACAACCAGGATTACTTTTTATACCTCGCCACTTCTCATTCCACCATTGGGATGGTTTTAGTTCAGGAAGATGAATTCAACAACGAACATGTGATTTACTATCTTAGTCGAACTCTGCATTCGACTAAGGTTAAATATTCACATGTGGAGAAATTGGCCTTGGCAGCTGTTCAAGTTGTCCAAAGATTTCGTCACTACATCTTATTACGTAAAACCATGGTAATTTCTGACTATAACCCTATGATGTATATCTTGACCAAATAATTGCTAGGGTGCAAGTATTCCAAATGGATAGTTATCCTACATGAATTTGCCTTGGAATTTGAAAAATCCAAGGCAAAGAAATCTTTGGTTTTTGTTGAACTGATGTGTGATTTCCCGCGTACTGATACTAAAACTGTGGCAGAAGAGCCCATTGTAGACAAATCCTTGTTTCTTATCAGTACTCTTGACCCTTGGTATGAAGATATTATTGTTTACCTCCAAAACCAATCTTTTCGGCCTGAAATCTCATGATCTTAGTGACAGAAAATACGTTTCCAATCCCAACAATACAATATTATTGGTGATACACTTTATCGACGTGGGATGGATTCAATTTTCTGACGTTGTCTAACTCATGAAGAAGCTGAAAAGGTTCTAAATTACTGTCACTCTGGCACATGTGGTGGTCATATGTCTGGGTATGCCACAACCCAAAAGATATTGCGCGCTGGTTATTTCTGGCCATCCTTATTCAAAGATTGTATCTATGCAATCCGGAAATGGCACAATTGTCAAATTTTTGATCGTAAGATGCATGCTCCACGCGCTCCTCTCCAACCTATAATTTCCGTCGGACCTTTCGCAAAGTGGGGTATTGACTTTATTACATGTAACCCTCACTCGGTCGGGGGGCATGCGTATATTATCCTAGTGGTAGATTATTTTACTAAGTGGGTCGAGGCGATGCCTACATTTTCGGTAGACGGCAAGACTGCTGCAACTTTTGTATTCAATCATATAATTGTTAGATTCGTTGTTAATCAAACTACTATTACTGATCATGGAAGTCACTTTCAAAACATCATGATGATTGAACTAACAAATCAACTTAACCTGTGCCACGATAGTTCTACTCCATATTACCCGTAGGCTAATGGTTTGGTTGAAGCTATCAATAAAGTTTTAGTCACTATGATCCAATGAATCATTAGTATTCATAAGTCTAATTGGCATAACATGTTATTTTCAGCACTTTGGGCATATCGGACCTCAGTAAAACATCAACTGGTTTCACTCCTTTTCAACTAGTTTACGATCTGGAAGCAGTGTTACCTATTGAATGCGAAATTCCGTCATTACAATTATCCATATAATTACTCCCAGCCACTTCTAAAGAGGAGAAACGTTTTTTATACTTAGCTCAGCTAGATGAGAATCGACGCACTACTACAATAGCAAACGAGACTCATGCCAAACAAATAAAAGCTCAATATGACCGAGATGTTATACCTCGTAATTTTTCAGAAGGAGACCTAGTTTTACTATATGATCAAGCAAATGATAATTTAGGGGCTAGAAAATTTGTACCTATGTGGCATGGTCCTTATATTGTTAAGCGAAAGCTGGAAAAAGGAGCCTATGAATTGGTAGATTTTGACAGTGTCTCTTTGGGTAAACCCAGAAATGGGCTTTATCTGAAGAGATATTATGCTTAAATTTCGGTGTGGATATTTTTTATTAGATTAGTTTCTTTATAGCTTGTGTGTTTTAGATTACAAAAGTGTGCCTAGTTTAGAGAGTGCTCTTATCATTATTCCTACTTATCTTGATTTTACTCTTGATATTACAGATGTCGACGTCTCTTCAAACATACATTGGTTTTGCTGATCGTGCTTGTCGTAATACATGGAACATTTCTTCCGCAACTTGGGTTATCTATTCACCCTCTGATGAGTTAGTATCTATGCATGGGGTAAGCCTCGGTCAAACAACGAACAACATTGCAGAGTATAATGCAGTGATTGAGTTATTATATGAATCCATCTCATTTGGGATTCGGAGTTTGATTGTTAGGTTGGATTCTGAACTCGTTGTATTACAGCTTAACAGGGTTTATGCCATTAGAAATCCAGTGTTATTAAGATTATTTTTTAGAGTTCGTCTCTTGGAACGTGAATTTGATTACATTGAATATCGGCATATTCCAAGACATTTAAATACATTAGCAGATGCAGTTACTTCTCGTATGATAAATAGACATTTGCAATAATCAAAAGAGTAAATTTAAAAGCATTCATAACACATTACATGAGATAGCCGGTAATAATGGTATATCATAGCATATATGAAGTGTGTCAAAATATACATCGTCTTCGATCATAGGTCGAAAAACACCTTATGATTGGCAAAAATGATAGTACAAAAAGACAAAAATGTCGTGTGAGTCTACAAAAGCGATCATCCTATCTCTGGTGATGATCACGATGAGAAACCGCTGCTCGGGCCACCCTACACAGAAACCTCCTAAAAGGTCCTGGGACCCCAATCACATATCGCTGTAATCTAAGTGGAATATCATCTATGCTAGTCTCTGGAATATCTGTTGTCAAATGCTCTAGATTATTCTCCAAACCGGTTAGGATCTCTGTAGATTGGTCCTGTGGGGCTGGTACTGCTGCAGCTGGGTGTCTCCTCTCGTAAGGCTGGAGAGTGGCTGGTCGTCGTGGACCCACATCTGCATTTAAAACTTTTAATTGTCAGTTTTGGATGATTTAAAAAATACAAAAAAGAATTAATTAAAACTTAGAAAGTGTTGAAAATGATTTTACCTGAATCATCCCACTGCTCTCCTGGTGGAAGAATCATGTCTGGGTCACCACGATAATCCATCCCGGCATATGGAAAATGTTGAATCACAAAAAGTTGGTTGCTTATCCAATGAAAATTCTCAGGCGGAAATCGAACAACCTTTGAACCCTCCTCAAGGTGACGGGCCATCAAAGCAACCCAACGCATTATCCTAGGCTCTCAAGGAAGACCAGCATCAACAGAAAGTTGTTGTGGGACTAGCATAGGGACCCTCTCTAGAGCAAAGCTGACAATGATGAAACCGTATCCAAAGTTTTTCAGTTGTCTATTCTTTGCTCTGGTTTGTTGGCTTTTTACATTTGCCAACACAGCCTCGCACCAGTTGAATGTGGTGCCTCGATAATAGTCTACAGTCATCTGCATCTGGGATCCAGTAGCCACATGCTATGCTACACTCCCACATAGTCTGGTAACAGCGAATGCAATAACCTTAAGTCCAAGACGGTCGATAGTTTTAATATCGATCCATTTTTCCTATGTTTGATCATTGCAAAAATCCAATCAGAGACTAGCAACAGATTGGCCACCTGGCCTAGTCTCGAAAAGAGATAATCGTTCGCCTATCTTGTGCAAACCAGTCAAAAAATATATGTCCTCTAGCTCAATTTCGAGCCGGTAGCCACCAATCATGAAACACTAGTCCTGTATGTTCCATCTGTCTACCAGCAATTGCAAGAAGTCTACTTAGGCCCTCATGCCTGGTATGGCCCGGAACTTAAACAGTCTGCATGCTTTCAATGCCTGTATTGTGGGCGGATGATTTATTGCGGAAAGATCCACATCCTCATGCTCGTGTTCTTGTCAAATAAGCATTTTGAGTGTCCTATAATGCAAAAAAGACTATTAGAACAATTTAGTTCGAAAACTTTTGGGCAAAAAATGGAGAAACTTAAAATGTTAAAATCCATTTTGCAGGGTCTGCACTCGCTGCTTAGAAACAGTATGTAGGTCTGCACACATGGTAAGCAACAGGTGTGGACCCACGACTTTTTTCTTTGTAGAAAAAGTCAGGGTCCACAGGGGCCGCATGTTGCATCTGCGGACCCTCGCGAGCGATTTTCTAAAATGAATTCTCCTTCAAAAATCAAAATGAATGCCTAAAAATGAAATGTAAATGGTTGAAATACAAGATAAAGATGATGTGGATTACCTGGAGCTGACGGTTTTCGATTCCAATGGACGGATTTTCCAGAATCTTCACAAGAACTTTTTTACCCAAAATCTCTCACTTCTCAGTCTGAAATCAAATAGTAAAAATGAACTTAGAAAAGTCTTTTTTGTAAGATTTTTTGAATAAATGAAATTTTAATTTATTTATTTTTCACTTTAAAAATGTAACTTTTTAAATACATTTTTATTTATCTTAAACAGGTATGAGTAATGTTTTGAGTTTTTGTGCAGAATATTCTATTTTTCGGGAAAATTGATCATTTTTCAACAAAGAGTATACTTTTATCACTTTTTCGGACTCTTTAAAAAATTTACGAAAAAGTGAAACATTGAAGTTCTCTTTAAGCTCTTTTCTGACTCGTAAAATATGAAAAGATTGTGAGTTTTTTCCTTTTTAACTCATTAAACGGAATTAAAAGGGAAGTCCACTTACAACTCTTTTCTGACCGTATAAACATGAAAAGATCGCTAGACTTCTGTCGTTTCAAGTTCAATATTGGTTATAAAACGACGTGTCCTCGATCACTTTTTTACTTTTTCGGATTGGGACCACTAATTATGAAAAGTACTCCTTGATCGTAGTGTTCAAGTGGTTCTCTCAAGTATTATTTTATACTTTTTCGAGCTTGAGGGACACAAATTTACAAAAAAGGACACCCATGGAGTTTTTTTAAGTTTTTCTTCTGACTCCCTAAAATTGAAAAACACTGAGTTTTTCCTATACTGGGCTCGTTAAAATTTAACAGTAAAGGACTTGTTGAATTTTAAACAAGAACAAACCACTCCTTCTTAGGGTTCGAATTTTAAACTAAGCTGGACTCATCCGAAGGATGAGCTTATAAACAAGCAAATGTTATCCTCCTCAAGCTTGTGAAAAATAAAGAGGTACTTGCCATAAATGATGGGGGAAAGAGAGAAAAATGAACCTGTTTGTTACACTTTGTGTTTTAGAAAAGCCGTTAATCACTCTTGAATATGACACTTTTTGTTCACCTGGGTTGGGAAATCCTTTTCCTAACAGTTAATCAAACTATATTGAAAGTCTTCAGTCGGTTTCTAGGTATTAGCTTTGGGTCAATTGTCACCAAACCATCTGTAGTGTCGTTATGGGTCAAGAGGTCAATTCAAACAAACCATTCATTTGCAAAATAAATATTTGTCATCCATCTTGACCATCCCTGAGTCAGTCCTTGCCAATATATTTCTACAAAACTTGATCTATGATTTCGTGTTGTGGGCTTGCCTACGACAGATCACTTTCTATTGACTTCAGCTCATCATCTAGAAAGATGATCTAGAAATCATCAGTACCTTGAAATCCGCATGCTCCAATGGCAGGTTTCTCATCTTCGACGATAGGTTGCATCATTGACCTTCGATCAAAGGATTCTATGACATGTTCCACATCAGCTCATTTGTTCACATTTCATGGATTGTACTAAGTACTTTGAGAGCCATTGACATTACTGGTGGTTTCTCTCACACTTGTTAACAGTTCACATCATTGACTGGTAATCAAGTGGTTTCTACCATGTTCGACTTCGACACATTCATTCATGTGGATAGAATCGTACTAGTTCGAGAAGCAAAAATCAGGACCCTGGATCTAGTTTCTACCATCCAGGCTGCGAGGAATTTTGTTATTCATTATACATAGGACTATTCATAAACAGATGGTTGCGCCCATACTGTGTTGAGGAACCACGGACAAGATTGCTCGTATCCTTAAGAGGTATACTATTCCCTCAACCTTTAGGCTCATCAACACCATTCATAATTCCCTTCGATCGGTGAAAGATCCCATTGACCCTAAAGACATGAAGGGTGTCTACTTGATCCCTTGTTCTTGTGGGACCCCCTATATCGGGGAAACAGGGCGCTCCATCCATCAAAGGATCAATGAACATGCAGTTGAACTAAGACATGGGAGAACCAAGTCTTCAACGTTAGCAGAGCATGCGGAGAAGACCAAGCATCATGTTTGCATAGAGGAGGCAAAGGTTATTGCCAAGGTGCCGCAGTTCCATCACTGTGAATTCAGGGAAGCTATTGAAATTGAAAGAAGGCCAAACAATCTCAATAGAGATGACGGCTAGAAGATCAATAGTTGTTGGATCCCTGCCCTTTCTTCTTAGTTTTGCCTTCCTATTCCCCCCGTTCACCCCCCCCCCCTCGCCCCCCCTTTTTTAACTTTTTCTTGCTTTGGTGATTTCCCTGATCCTTCTCTTTTGAGCCTTGTCTTTTCCGTCCTCCTAGGGTTTTTCCTTTGGTTTAGTAGTTTTACTAATGGTCCTGTTCTTGAAATTCTTACTTTTAAATTCGGTCTCTCATTCTAAACTTTTTTTTTTCTTCGTGGCTTATTCTATTAGATCGCTTCCCCCCCCCCCCCCCCCCCTTTTTTTTTGAGCCTTGTCTTTTCCTCCTCCTAAGGTTTGTCCTTTGGTTTAATGGTCTTGTTCTTGACATTTTTGCTTTTAAATTATGTCTCTCATTTTATTTATTTTTTCCTGGTTTGTTCTATTAGATGGTTTTTTTTTTGCCCCCTGTTTTTCCTGTGCGGTACCATAAGATCAATATAAATTAAATCTATATTATTTCCAATAAATATTATTATTAAATCAAAATTAATTCCACTAAATCGATATTATTAAAAAAAAAAACAAACAAACAACCCTGTTCACTTGTCCCTAGTGTTAATAAGTTGATTTAATAACCTAAGATTAATATATAAATTTAAGTGATTAATTAAAAAGGAATTAAATAAATTATTTTATTAACCAAGAAAAATTCTCTAAAACCACCCTTGACCATTAAATTGTAATATTATGAATTCAATATTATTAAATCAATATCTATATGACTAAATCAATATTATTAAATCCATATTAATATTATTATTGATAATTTTAATTCCACTAAAACAATATTATTAAAAATAACCCCCTTTCACTTATCCCTAATAACAATAAGTTAACCTATATAATGCTCCATAGTAATTTTAATTGTTTAAATAAATATATTAATGAATTAAATATATTAACTTAATAAAGAAAATTTTCTAAAATACTTATCCCTAATGATTTAAATAAATTAATATTTATAATTTAAATAAAATACATTCTAATATATAATTATATGAAATTATTTATTACTATTATTTTTTGACTTTTTTAACATTAAAATATGGAGTAGTCTACCTAGGCGGTAGAATGGCCCGTTTTCGGTCACCGGCCGGAAAATAGTCTGGCTCTGGCCACCGGCAATCCCTCCACCCTCCCCTAGCTCTGCCACCCTCCCCCGGCAGTCCTCACATTCCCTACCATTCGCTGACAAAAAATGGCAGTCCTCACATTCCCTACCATTCGCTGACAAAAAATTTGATCGCAGCTGGAGGGCCTGACATCCCCTAACAGATCGGGGACGAGCTGAAATTGCAGCAGGGGAGTATTATTTCCGGTTCCAATTCGAATTGAGGAAATGGTCACCTGCACGCTGCTCACTCACCTTCCTCTTCAACTCCGCGCTTCCCTTTCAGAAATGGGTCCATTCTGCATGTTTGAAAAGAGTGAAACAAATCACTCTGGGAAACGGCATATTGCTGGATGTTCCAAAATCCTTCTTTTCTTGCAACTGCCTCACATTTTTGAAGCTACACCAGTTCAAGTTAACAAAGCTGCCTCCTTATTTTAGTGGATTCAGTTGCCTTGTAACTTGTTTTCTATCATATATTTATACAATGATGATATAATTGAACAGCTCGTAGCACAATGCCATCTTCTTGAAAACTTGACAGTCCACCGTTGTAGAGCGCTGAACAGTTTGAAAATTTCTTCTCTGAATCTCAAGTATTTAGATTTAAATGGACTTGACTGCCCACAACTAATAATGAATTGCCCCCAACTAGTGAATTTCATAGTAGATGATTGTCCAAGTATGTCAAGGTTGGAGGTTAGTTCTTGTCGGTTTATGCATTTATCCACTACAGAGGTTAATGTAATTATAGGGTTTTCTACTGCAAACACGTTGAGAAAAGTAGGGAAGTGCGTGACCTTCATGGATTCAATGGGCCTGGAGAAATTACTTTTCATTTTCGTGCACAGGTGCTCTCAATTGAAGCTTTTGGCAGGTTTTTCAATCTTGAAGATCTCTCAATAGAAAGTGACTGGTTCAAGGTTAATCATCCTAATGCTTTTAGCTTTAATATTACCATGATATTTTTATCTTGTAGACAGATTTTTCATGCAAAATTTGGATGGCAGACCAAAGCAAAAAGCGTGGAAGTATCCAGCTTAAACCTTTCCCTGAAATTTTTGAAGAAGGTTCAAGTAAAGGTTTCAACTTTTGATAAGGAATAAATTGATCTGCTGGGTTGCCTTTTCAGAAGTACTCCTTCATTGCAAACAATGATAGTTACACTATCAAGATGCTCCCAATACATCCATGAGCTGAGCTTCCTGAAACAACTTCTGGGTTTGAAAAGATTTTCTGACTCCAGTGTAATTATAGCAGAAAAATATGAGGGCAATTGTGAGAGATGCAAAGAAGGAGAATGAATAAGTTTTTGTAATCATTAAGCTTAAGCCTAGATTCTGCTACAATTTCATGGTAAATAGTTTATCTGAGTTTGTCTCTGTAAACAACCCACCAAAACCTGTGCTTTTGTTATGTCGGCTTGTGGCCCAGTCAGCTGTTTCCTTTCATATTTTTGTAGTTTGAATTTAGCTGCAAGGTATAGTTATGCAAATAAACTTCGTCTAAGAGTATCTGTATGTCAATCTTCTTTTCCACATTTGAAGTTTATATTTTAAGGTATTTGGTTTCTTTGTTCTCCATCATATTTTGCATAATGGGTGCCCTGAATAAATAAACAGTTTAAGAACTTTAGTTCAGTGAAATGTGTTTTCAACTTAAGACTTTAATATGTGCATTGTCCAGAAGTTATCCATAAATCATGGGCTTGCTCTGAATAGATGAAATTAATACACTTCTAAGTAGTGCATTGCTCATAAATTATACACAAAACACAGGTTTAACCATTCCGACTGGATATATGTAGAAAAACTGTGCTCCTTTTCTATGTTTAGATTTATGAAAATTCTTATATATGAAGTATCGATTTTCTCTTAATTATGTATTTATATTACAGTTAATTGGTTATTATGTTGTTAGAATGTATCATTCTTTTTTCAATACAGTAAAACTTAGGTAAACTATATGTTTAAAAAGTGATTAACTTTTATAGTAAAAACAAATATGGAGATTTAATGTGATAAGTGACATAAAAACATGAATAATTTTTTTGGTGTCTCCCTATATAACTCAATCCACTTTGATATGGTCAACCATTCGATCTGCCTTGATATGGTAAATTGAATAATTATTTTGTTCTTAGCAAATGGTAAATTTTATTAATTTTTAAAATTGAATAATTATTTTGATGGTGTAAATTGAGTGATTTGTTCCCGGTAAAATTTTATTAATTTGTAAAAATTGAATAATTATTTTGATACGGTAAATTGAGTGATTTTGTTCTTATTATATGGTAAATTTTATTAATTTAAAAATAAATAAAAAAAATTAATCTAATTTCACAAATTTGATGGGATTGATTGTATTTTATTTTGAATCTGCTTTTTAGGAGAATAGTAGAATAGTAATAATTATTTAGATGCTCTATATTTTCAATGTAATTTTCAAATTGTGTAAAACTAATTTTTTGATAATGATTAGTCATATAAGATTAGAAAGAAGAGAAAAAAAAATAAAAATAGTATAGACTAAAGGTTGTTATTGTAATTTAGTATAAAGTATGCATGGGTTGCCAATGGAAAGGAATACGTAAACTACATTAGCATACGCAATGCAAAGAAAAGAAGAGACACAAAGTAGTGGATAGTCAACAAATTAACGCTTATATTAGATATCTTCAACAACCAATCAAGACTAGTTCATAGAGTTGAGTACAAGCATATATATGTGTGTGTGTGTGTTTTTTTTAAATATATAAGTAGTTACAACAATTTAACCATCTGAGACAACTTTATTATACCAATTTAGTGGGTTGAATTGACTATAGAGTTGGTAGACTTGCAATACAATCTTTCGTGTCAACTTGAGTAGGCTAGTTGATTGAGTCTACTAGCCCCTCGAACATCTCCCCCATCGTTAGTGTCTTCTTTGTCTCGAAGAAGGGGAAGATTTGGAAACTTAAAAATTTTGAGAAAAATAGTACAACGGATTGAAATATAAGTAAAATGAGAAGAAGAGAACAGTTATTGGTCGATAGAGAATCATTTTGTTCGTGATGGCGACCATTGAGATTCAGATTACCCACAAGTTGGTTGGTTGGCGGATCTTATAGGCTAGCTGGCTAATGTTGCTTGTGTCTTGTCAGGGGAACTTAAGATATGGATTCCTCTTCTTTGTTTCCCTTTTAACGACCAGTTGGACCCTTCCAATTCAATCTCTTGTATGTCATAATGTTGTTCAAGAACCGAGCCACATTTTAACATGCTTGGTTCAAAGAAAATAAACTTGTGTTGAGCAGGGGTTGGTTATGTCAATCATGCCCAGACAAGTGCTTCTCCAAAATTTGTCTGATAGATGACCAATGCAAGTGATTGAATGTGTCATTTGAATATCAACCAAACTTTTATAGATTGTTGAGCTTGCACCTCCAAAGTTTAATTTTTCCAAGTATTGGACTTTGTCGACCATTAAGCTCTGTTGGGTCAGTTGTTGGTCGTGCATGCCTTGTTACTCTAATTGTTGGATTCTATTGTGGATACTATGTAACTAATCATTGGCATTGGTTGCTTTCATATGTGTCTTCTTTCCTTCCCTAAGACACAATTTGTTTTATTGCATCCACTGCATCTCTACATTTTTTGTGAAATTTGATTATCTAATACATTCCTTGCTTGACTTTCAAAGAGCATGTGTTGTCGCGATGAAAAATCATGAATGAGCATTTGTTGTGCTTTTAGTCGATTACATGTGGTTGGTAGATAAGTTGACCAATTGTTGGGAATTGTGCTTGGTGTGGCAAACTTGTGCAATGTTTTTTCTAACCTCTACTTGGCCTTCACAAATTCCTTGTATTCTTGTTGGATAATACCCGACAGCTCTCGGTTTCCCTGTTTATTTTCTTCTTGTTGAAGTTGGGTGACCTATTCGTTCATTTGCACATTTTGGTCTACCAATTGGTAGACCAATTGTTAAATAGCAACAGGTGGATCGTCAACCTTGATTTCAATGTCTAGATTAAGTTTTTCTGCTCCCTGGGTCATGCAATCTGACCAAGTCTCATCTTCTTGTTGCTTTTGTTGTTTTAGCTTATCACTAACATTAGCTTTCTTTTTTTCTCTCTTTGTGGTTATTTTGTTGTATATTTGAAACAAGAAAAAACATGTTTATCATATGCATAAATAAGATCATATGGTATGGAATCATTTTGCTTTGTCAATCCTAACCTTGATGTTCAAGCGGATGTGTTGACCATGGTCAGTTGCATAGGTGGTACTTGTTGTTGAGTCTATGACATGCCAAGTGTGAATGTTGTCTCTAATTCAATATTTACTATAATATCCTTACCCACATTGTTTGGCTCAACTTGTTCTGATGATATTTCATGAATAACTTATTGGCCATTCATTATTTTCTATGCATCATTCACTTATACAATAGGTGTTGAAGTGATGGGAGGTGAGTCTAAAGTCAGGTCGATATCTAGTACTTTTTTTTCTCTTTATCACCCCCACTCAATTGATCTTAGGTTTGTTTTTGGGTAGGTGTTCTTTTTTGATGGGGCAGCAAAAGGAAATCCCGGAAAGGCTGGAGCTGGAGGACACATCATCAATCCAGACAACACATCTCCGCGCAATTTTTCTTGGGGATTAGGTCATTCCTCTAACATATAAGCCAAGGCATTAGCCTTCTTTCAAGGGGTAAACTTCCTCAAAGAGTTGGGAATTCGGGAGGCAAATGTCTTTGGAGACTCCCAAGTAATCATAAGAGCAGTGGCGACCAACTCCAACCCAGCGGATCTGTAGCTAGCAAGGTTAGTTACAAGGATCAAAAGCATGTCAAAGTCCTTACATCTGAATTATTTTCATGTATTGAGAACAAATAATAAAGCAGCAGACATTGAGGCAAACAAGGCAGTACATTTAGAGGCTAGAACTATTCTCAAAGATAAGAAAATTCTGTGGGCACCAATCCCCTAAAGAGTCATGTTTTACTGCTTTCTTTTACATCAGTTCGTTTGTATCTTTCAGCTTGGACAATTAGCAGCAAAAGTGCACTTTAACAATTGTAAAAAGAGGAAGCTGATAAGAGCAGGTGCCATTTCCCTCTTGGTAGAAAGGCATGTTGAAACTTACTCCTCCCTTTGTAACCAAATGTGTGGCCTTTAGCCAAGTAGTTAATGAAATCCTATAACCATTCTTGTTAATCCTTTACTTATATTTCAATCCGTTGTACTATTTTTCTCAAATTTTTTACGTTTCCAAATCTTCCCCTTCTTCCAGACAAAGAAGACACTGACGAATGGGGAGATGTTTGAGGGGCTAGTAGACTCAATCAACTAGCCTACTCAAGTTGACACGAAAGATTGTATTGCAAGTCTACCAACTCTATAGTCAATTCAACCCACTAAATTGGTATAATAAAGTTGGCTCAGATGGTTAAATTGTTGTAACTGCTTATATATTAAAAAGAACAAACACACACATATATATGCTTGTACTCAACTCTATGTACTAGTCTTGATTGGTTGTTGAAGATATCTAATATAAGCGTTAATTTGTTGACTATCCACTACTTTGTGTCTCTTCTTTTCTTTCCATTGTATATGCTTATGTAGTTTACTTATTCCTTTTCATTGGCAACCCATGCATACTTTATACTAAATTACAATAACAACCTTTAGTCTTTACTATTTTTATTTTGTTTTCTCTTCTTTCTAATTTTATATGATTATACATCATTATCAAAAAATTAATTTTACACAATTTGAAAATTACACTGAAAATATAGAGCATCTAAATAATTATTACTATTCTACTATTCTCCTAAAAATCAGATTTAAAATAAAATACAATCAATCCCATCAAATTTGTGAAATTAGATTAATTTTTTTATTTTTAAATTAATAAAATTTACCATATACTAAGAACAAAATCACTCAATTTACCGTATCAAAATAATTATTCAATTTTTAAAAATTAATAAAATTTTACCGGGAACAAATCACTCAATTTACACCATCAAAATAATTATTCAATTTTAAAAATTAATAAAATTTACCCTTTGCTAAGAACAAAATAATTATTCAATTTACCATATCAAGGCAGATCGAATGGTTGACCATATCAAAGTGGATTGAGTTATATACGGAGACACCAAAAAAATTATTCATGTTTTTATGTCACTCATCACATTAAATCTCCCTATTTGTTTTTGATATAAAAATTAATCACTTTTTAAACATATAGTTTACCTAAATTTTACTGTATTGAAAAAAGAATGATACATTCTAACAACATAATAACCAATTAACTGTAATATAAATACATAATTAAGAGAAAATGGATACTTCATATATAAGAATTTTCATAAATCTAAACATAGAAAAGGAGAACAGTTTGTCTACATATATCCCGTCGGAATGGTTAAACCTGTGTTTTGTGTATAATTTATGAGCAATGCGCTAATTAGAAGTGTATTAATTTCATCTATTCAGAGCAAGCCCATGATTTATGGATAACTTCTGGACAATGCACATATTAAAGTCTTAAGTTGAAAACACATTTCACTAAACTAAAGTTCTTAAACTGTTTATTTATTCAGGGCACCCATTATGCAAAATATGATGGAGAACAAAGAAACCAAATACCTTAAAATATAAACTTCAAATGTGGAAAAGAAGATTGACATACAGATACTCTTAGACGAAGTTTATTTGCATAACTATACCTTGCAGCTAAATTCAAACTACAAAAAAATGAAAGGAAACAGCTGACTGGGCCACAGGCCCATATAACAAAAGCGCAGGTTTTGGTGGGCTGTTTACAGAGACAAACTTAGATAAACTATTTACCATGAAACTGTAGCAGAATCTAGGCTTAAGCTTAATGATTACAAAAACTTATTCATTCTCCTTCTTTGCATCTCTCACAGTTTCCCTCATATTTTTTTGTTATAATTACACTGGAGTCAGAAAATCTTTTCAAACCCAGAAGTTGTTTCAGGAAGCTCAACTCGTGGATGTATTGGGAGCATCTTGATAGTGTAACTGTCATTGTTTGCAATGGAGTACTTCTGAAAAGGCAACCCAGTAGATCAATTTCTTCCTTATCAAAAGTTGAAACATTTACATGAACCTTCTTCGAAAATTTCAGGGAAAGGTTTAACCTGGATACTTCCACGCTTTTTGCTTTGGTCTGCCATCCAAATTTTGCATGAAAAATCTCTCTACAAGATAACAATATCATGGTAATATTAAAGCTAAAAGCATTAGGATGACTAACCTTGAACCAGTCACTTTCTATTGAGAGATCTTCAAGATTGAAAAACCCGCCAAAAGCTTCAATTGAGAGCACATGTGCACGAAAATGAAGAGTAATTTCTCCAGGCCCATCGAATCCATGAAGGTCACGCACTTCCCTACGTTACCCATGAAGGGTAACTTTTCTCTTTCAATCCTGCCAAAAGCTTCAATTGAGAGCACCTGTGCACGAAAATGAAGAGTAATTTCTCCAGGCCCATTGAATCCATGAAGTTCATGCAGAGTACCCATGAAGGGTAACTTTTCTCAACATGTTTGTAGTAGAAAACCCTGTAATTACATTAATCTCGGTAGTGGATAAATGCAGAAACCCACAAGAACTAACCTCCAACCTTGACATACTTGGACAATCATCTACTATGAAATTCACTGGTTGGGGGAAATTCATTATTAGTTGTGGGCAGTCAAGTCCATTTAAATCTAAATACTTGAGATTCAGAGCAGAAATTTTCAAACTATTCAGCCCTCGACAACGATGGACTGTCAAGTTTGCAAGAAGATGGCATTGTGCTACGAGCTGCTCAATTATATCATCATTTGTATAAATATATGATAGAAAATAGGTTACAAGGCAACTGAATCCACTAAAATAAGGAGGCAGCTTTGTTAACGTGAACCAGTGCAGCTTCAAAAATGTGAGGCAGTTGCAAGAAAAGAAGGATTTTGGAACATCCAGCAACATGCCATTTCCCAGAGTGATTTGTTTCACTCTTTTCAAACATGCAGAATGGACCCATTTCTGAAAGGGAAGCGTCGAGTCGAAGAGGGAAGCGCCCAGTCGAAGAGGAAGGTGAGCTAGGAGAGTGGGGGTGACCATTTCCTCAATTCGAATTGGAACTGGCAATAATACTCCGCGGCTGCAATTCCAGCTCGTCCCTGATTTTTCAGGGGATGTCAGGCCCTCCAGCTGCGATCGGATTTTTTGTCAGGGAATGTCAAGATTTCCAGAGGAGGGTGGCGGAGGGATTGCCGGTGGCCAGAGCCGAACGATTTTCCGGCCAGTGAC
Organism: Pinus taeda; assembly: GCA_000404065.3. Classification (NCBI taxonomy): domain Eukaryota; kingdom Viridiplantae; phylum Streptophyta; class Pinopsida; order Pinales; family Pinaceae; genus Pinus; species Pinus taeda. The sequence continues at coordinate 30,757 of APFE031234509.1, forward strand.
AGAAAACGGGGCATTCTACCGCCTAAGTAGACTACTTAAAATATTATCTAGTTGTTTTTCTATTTAGCCGTTGATGGTCAACCTAGTCAACCTAGCTGTTGGAAGGTCTGCTCTCCCTATTTAATGTGCGGCCATGATCTGACTCCTCAACTTGTCCTGACGATCAACCACACTAGTTGGTTCGTTTCTACATGTGATTTACGCCGAAACTCTTTTTATAATTGTTATGCATCACAAAAGACTCAATTCTACAAATTTCAAGTTCATTAAATAATTTTATTAATGTTTTATTTAATTTTTTATTAAATTAATAAATATAAATGATTTAATTCATAATAATAAATAATTAAATAAAATTTATAAAATTAAACATATAAACAAACTAAATAGAAAATAAAAAATATAATTATTCGAAATAAATACACAAAATGTATTTAAGATAAATTAGGGAAACCCTGTGAGGTTTTTTCGGGAACATTCTCTGGGAACCTCGAGCTCTTTTCAATCTACCCTATTTTTATTTTAATATTATTTAATTAATTAAAATGTTTTTAATATTATTTATTTATAATAATTTAATTATTATTAAATTAATTAATTACTTAATAAATATTTAATATTTATAAATTAATAATATTTAATTAATTAATTGTATTTACAGTTAATTAAATTAAAACAAATAATCTTAAAGTGAAATTTTAATTTATTTACAATTTATAAAGATAAATATATACAAATTTATAGATTTTAAGTTTAGATAACGAAATTCAACCAAATTTTGAGCAAGTATTATTTTTTAACCGTAAGTCTAAATTTAACGAAATTTGAGTCGTTGGGAAGCTGGAGAGAAACCACACACAATGGAATCATTAAAATTTCAATCTAAGAAAAGTGAAAATTTCACAAAATTAACAAAATTAAAGCATTAAAGGAGTGATTTTCCCAAAATTTACATGGAGGGTCTCTATATTTTTTGCGGAGAAAACAAATATGGGGAGCATTGTAGCCACAACACATACAAATCCTAATTGAATTGCGCTAGTTGTTATTGTAGGCAAACTCTACCAATGGTAGGTACTTCTCCAATTGAGTTTGGTTATCCATAACATACATTTTAAGCATGTCTTCCATAACCTATTTACTCTTTCATTTTACCCATTTGTTTCTTGATGATATGAAGTGCCCAAGTTTAGCTGAGTCCCTGATGTTGACTGCAAACTTATCCAAAACCTAGACATAAATCAAGAGTCCCTATCAAAAATGATCTTTGTGGGTAACCCATGTAGCCAGATAACCTCACTTATAAATGCTTGTGCCACATCGATGACATCATAAATGTATCTCACTAGGATGAAATGGGCACTTTTGCTCAACTTATCAACTACAACCAAGGTGGCATTATTCTTTTTGATATGAGTGGAAATTCCATAACAAAATCCATATAAATGACCTCCCATTTAGACATAGGGATGTCATGCAGTTGTAGGAGTATCTTCAGGTGGTAATGGTCATCCTTCACTCACTAACATTCAAGACCCTTAGTGTCAAACTATATCACACCATGATTTAAACCTTCCCAAAAGAAAAGTTTATTCATGTCTACATACATATTCTTCACATCAAGATGCGCATAGTAAAGAGCTTTATATGACTCCTTGAGGATGGTTCTTTATATACTCCCTTCCCAAGGGATATACATTCTTCCTTGAAACCTCAACAATCCATTTGGTTCAAGGGAAAATCCCTTAAATTTTGGTTATATCAACTTCCCATTCTTGAGCATTGATGTAACCTTTAGATACCAACCATCTTCAAATGGTTTCTCTAACACATGCTCCTTTAGATTGATCCTCAAGGGTACCAATGAGAAGGTTTGTGATCTTTTTCTTAGTGCATCAGCTACCACATTATATTTTCCTTTGATGTATGAAGTCCCAAAGGCATACACTCAAATTCACTCCAATGCCTTTGTCTAGCATTCAGATCCCTCTGAATGAAGAGATGCTTCAATCTCTCATGATCAGTCTTCAGCTCAAAGCTTCTCCTAATGAGGTACTTCCTTCAAATTTTCAAATTTATCATCATTGTTGTTAATTCTAATTCATGCATAACATATAGCTTTTCATGTTTCTTCAACTTCCTAAATGCATAACCTATTACTCCCCCTTATTGCATTGGCATCTCTCCTAATCCTTGCATCATAGAATCTGTGTAAACCATGAAATCCTTCTCTCTATCAGGCACTCAAAGGGTCAATGCATTAGTGAGTAATCTCTAACCATAATGTTGCATTCATTTTTCCAGTCATAACTAACTCCCTTTAACCATAATGTGGTGATGAGTTTCGCAATCTTTGAAAACCATTCTACAAATATTTGATAATAATATGCTATCCCCGTGAATCTATGCATCCCATGAGCATTTTTCAGTGCCAACCAATCCATTATGACCTTCACCTTTTCTAGATCAATTGAAATCCCTTCTCTTGAAATGATGTGCCTAAGGTAAAGAATTTCATTCTAAAAGAAATAGCATTTTGATAGTTTTACGTACAACTTATTTTCCGTTAAGCATGTCAACCTAATCTTAAGTGCTCTTCATGCTCCTTTTCATTCTTGAAAGACAAAAGAATATTGTCCACAAGTACTTGCACAAAGTGGTCAAGATACTTTTGAAATACACCATTCATGAGGCTTGTGAACATTTTTGGTGCATTGGTAAAACCAAATGGCACTATTATGAACTCAGTTCATAAATAGAGTTCAAAATGTGATTTTTGAGATGTCTCCTTCCTTAATCCTTAACTGGTGATATTTATATCATAGATCGATTTTTTAGAAAATTATTGCCCCCTTCATTTAATCGAAGAGATCGTGTATTCTAGTATAAAGTACTTATTCTTCACTTGGCTTGATTTAGATCCTTGTAATATATGAAAATATTAGGGATCCATATTTCTTCTTGACAAAAATCACAGTGCACCCTATGGTGAAACAGTGGCTCTAATAAGTCCCAATTATGATATCTCTTTCAACCGGATCTACAACTCACAAAGTTTTGGAGCCATGATTCTACAGAGTGTCTTAAATCTTGTGTCAGGTTTTAGTTCGTTTGTAAAATCAATCTCTCTAAAGGGGTAATCCTGGTAATTTTTGGGGGAAAACATCCTTAAATTATAACAAGACTTGACACTAGTCAAGTGAGGGTACCTTCTTGTCACTTACAACCTCAGCCATAAACAGTGTATATCCCTACCTAAGGAAACATTTTACCTTCATTGTTGAGATGAATCATAGGAACACTCCCCTCCTTATACCACAAATCTTAATCGATCTACCTTCATCATCTAAACATATCACCTTCTTTTTGAAACATTCTACCAAAACTTGATGAGTTTCTAGCCAATCATTCTGATGATTACATTGTACATCCCCAGAATAGTGACATATAACTTCAACTTAGTTGTACACACTAATCTGAAAACAGAGGAGGTGTCTTTTTCCTCTTCTCCAAAATCAAACAAACAAATAAACAAGGACTGTTTCGATGCTTTACAAGGTAATAATGGGTCTTGACACAAAAACAGGTTTTTTCAATGTCTCTTCAAGTCATGAGTTAGTCTTCACATGTAAACATAACATAAGCAACATAATATCACATAACTCATAAAAACATCATGAGGAGCATAACAAAGGATTTGTTGACAGAGTTCACCCCTCTTGGGCTACATCTCCTAGTCTACCAACATAGTTGGACCACTCCATATATTCAGTGTAAAAAGGAGTACATAAAAGTTTGTTGATGAAAAACATGTGGCTATTACCCCTACAAGGTAATTTTCTCCTACAAATAACTCTCACATAAAGCACCAATACAAGGCATCTCCTACAAAGATCCTATACTCCAACTGAAATTAGATTACATGAGCATATGAGCACTTTTGTTAGGTGTGGAGCCTGATTATCTTCTTTATTTAGAGGTATCGTCGCATTTGACCCGAGTTCGTAATGGGGTAGAAACGTCACCCATTTGTTCGCCACCAAGGGGTTCCAGGGTGGTCTAGAGGGGGCGACGACAATTCTTATGAGCCTACCCGTAGCATGGGTTCAGGGGCAACGCCCCTGAAGCTAAAAATATATATATGTAAAATTGCCTTGAAAAATGTTGTAATTCATAGTCAATCTGAGTCGTTCATTAGGCAAATGATCTGATGGTAGAAGTTATGTTTAATTTATGGTTTTTTCCCTAGAAGGCACCCCTCACTATATATAAGGGAATTGTATTGTGGTTGTGTATATGTGTATTTTGAGCAAGAAAGAGAGAGGATATTTTGTGAGAGCGAAGAGGAAATGACAGCGGATCTGTTGTAGGTTGTCTCTCTTAATTTTGTTGGATAATATAAAAGGAAGGATTGGTTGTTTCTCCATGGATGTGGCCCAAATTAGGTGAACCATGTATATATGTGTCTCTTTTGTTTTATGCATTTTCTGCATTTGTGTTTCTACAATATTTTATGTGTTCCATTTCTCTGTACTATATAATTTTCAAACAACTGGTATCAAATCTGAAGGTCTATTTGCCTGATAAACTTGCAGGACAGAAGGGTTCCTGATTCGAGTTGGAGCAATGGTAGAAGATGGTAGGTTTAGGGTTGAAAAATTTAACAGCCAAAACTACCAGTTGTAGAAGATGCAGATGGAAGATTATTTGTATCAGAAAGATTTGTACCTACCGTTAAGCGGAAAGACAAAGAAGCCGATGAGTATGGCAAACACAGAATGGGATATTCTTGACAAAAAGGCACTTGGAAAAATAAGGTTGTGCCTAGCAGCGTCGATAGCGTTTAATATTTCAAAGGAAACAATAATGGAGGGTTTACTGTCAGCATTGACCTCAAATAAGGTATTTCTTATGAAGCATTTATTTAATATGGAGATGTCACAAGGTGGATTTTTTGTTGATCATGTAAATGAATTTAATACAATTATTGGTGATGAAGTTAGGGATTTGTTATTTCTGTGCTCATTGACAAAAATTTATAATGTTTTAGTTATGGCCATTAGTAACTATGTCTCTGGATCTAATACTTTAAAGTTTGATGATGTTGTTAGTGCAATCATTAGTGAGGAAATGCTACGGAAAAACTCTAGTGAGACGTCAAGTAATGCATTAACTGCAGAGATAAGGGGAAGAAAAATGGAAAGAGGAAGGAGCCCATGATTCGCAGTAAGTCAAGGAAAGGCATATACAAGTCCAGATTGGGGATAGTGTACTAGAAATGTAAGAAGAAAGGACACCTGAAGAAATCTTGTAAGTCTCGAAAGGGAAAAGAAGGAGACATGCAATAAGAAAACAATCATGAAGTGAATGTGATAGGTGATGTGTTGCAAGATGCTTTGATTCTTTATTTAGAAAATATTATTGATGCCTAGGTGGTAGATTCAAGGACCTCATTCCATGCCACACATGATAGGAAACATTTTCATGATTATGTTCAAGGAGATTTTTGACAGGTTTTTTTGGGTGATGATAAACCTTGTAAAATCATTGGAATGGGTAAATTTTTCATAAAACAATAGAATGGAAACCAATGGTTATTGAAGGAGGTAAGGCGTTTTCCAGATTTGAAGAAAAATCTAATTTCAACAAGGTAGTTGGGAGGTTAAGGTTGTGTAACTGCTTTTATAGATAAAACTTGGAAGGTCACTAAAGGAGCCCTGGTAAAATAGAAAGGAGAAATGGTCGTGCATTGTATTTACGCAATGGTATTTCTAATTTTGTTAATGCTTTATCCTCTATAGGAGCAGATACAACATTGTGGCATCATAGGCTTGGGCATATGAGTGAGAAGGGGATGAAGATTCTTCACTCAAGAAACTTGTTGCCAAGTTTGAAGAATGTTGATTTGGAATTCTGTGAAAATTATGTTTATAGAAAACAAAAGAGAGCCAGAATCCCCATAGTTCAGAAAGAAAAGAAGAGCGAAAAAATAGAGCGTTTTCATACAGATGTATGGGGGTCTACTCAGGTATCATCTCTAGATGGCTCTCATTATTATGTTAATTTTATTGATGATGCAACCATAAAAACCTAGATTTATTGTATTTGAAATAAATCTGTTGTATTTGAAACTTTCAAGAAATGGAAAGCTTTGGTTGAAAATGAGACAGGAAAAACATTGAAGTGTCTCAAATCAGACAATGGAGGTGAATATTGAACCAAAGAGTTTGATAAGTATTGTTCAGAGCATGGAATTCATAGAGAGAAGACAGTTCCAAGAACACCACAAGAAAATGGTGTGTTAGAAAGGATGAACAAGACAATCATGGAGTGTGCAAGGTGCATGAGATTGCATGCATGACTGAATTTACAATTTTGGGCAAATGTTGTAGATACTATTTATTTATCTAATAAATAGAAGGCCTTTAAGTTCCTTGGATGGAGATATTCCAGAGGAGGCATGGACAGGTAAAAAGGTAAACTACTCATTTTAAAGACTTTTGGTTATGAAGCCTTGGTCCACATTAATAAAGAAAATAGAACAAAGCTTGAAGAAAAATCTAATAAATGTATATTTATTGGATATGGTGTTAATGATTTTGGTTATCGCTTATATGATTATGAAAATCACAAAATCATTAGGAGAAGAGATGTCATATTCAATGAAAATGTTTTGTATAAGGATCAGATGCAGGAAAAGAAATAGGAAAAAGAAAACAGAGAATACACAGTGCTTGATGAGATCACAGAAAAAGTAAAGGTGCCTGAAAATCATAATGATCCACAGCCAGAACAACAATAGGCACCTCAAACATCTGAAAGTGGTGTTAGGAGATCTACCAAGATAAGTATATCCCCTTAATGATACTCTTCTTCATTATATTATGTATTGTTGACTGATTCTTGTGAACCAAAATGTTATGAAGAAGTAGTGTAGGTAGTAACCAGGCAGAAGTGGGAGCTATCCATGAAAGAAGAGATGGAATCATTGGTACATAACCAGACTTGGGACTTAGTCAGGTTTCATGCATGTAAAACAACATTGCAGAATAAATGGGTTTGCAGGTTGAAGGAAGAAGATGGAGGTAGAAAAAGGTATAAAGCTAGACTTGTGGTGAAGGGATTTACACAGAAAAATGTTATAGACTTTGATGATATATTTTCTCCTATTGTTAAAATGAATTCAATCAGAACTATTTTAAGTCTAGTAGTAGTAGAAGATTTACATCTTGAGAAGTTCGATGTAAAGACAACCTTTCTGCATGGGAATTTGGAGGAAGAGATATATATGCATCATCCACAAGGATATGAGGTAAGGGAAGGAGAAACTAGTGTGCAAGTTGAAGAAGAGCTTGTATGGATTAAAACAAGCTCCAAGGCAGTGGTATCTAAAATTTAATAGGTTTATGTCTGAACAAGGTTATACTAGATGTCAATCTGATCATTATGTTTATCTCAAAGGAAAAATGATGGCGTCTATATTATATTATTATTGTATGTAGATGGAATTCTTGTTGCAAGGTCTAACATGCAGGAAATAAATCTGCTGAAAGGAAAATTGGCAAATTCATTTGCAATGAATAATTTGGGTGCTGCAAAGCAAATCCTTAGCATTAGAATAACTAGAGATAGGAAAAATCTCAAATTAACATTGTCTCAGAGTGATTACATACAAAAGGTGTTGGAAATATTTAATATGCAGAACGCAAAACAAGTTACTACACCTTTGGCTAGCCATTTCAAACTAAGCAAGGAGATGTGTCCCAAGACTCAGGAAGAGATGGATTATATGTCTAAAGTTCCATATGCATCAGCAGTTGAAAGCTTAATGTATGCAATGGTTTGTACAAGGCCTGATATTGCACATGTATTAGGAGTTGTAAGCAAGTACATGAACAATCTAGGAAAATAACACTGCATGGTAGTGAAGTGGATTCTTAGGTATTTGAGAGGTACCACATATCAAGCATTATGCTTTGGTGGTTCAAAAATTGCTCCATAAGGATATGTTGATGCAGATATGGCAGGTGATAGAGATAACAAAAGGAACACCATAGAGTATGTGTTTACTGTAGGTGGAACAATTTTCAGATGGATCTCAAAATTGAAAAGTGTTCTTTCACTCTCAACGATGGAAGTAGAGTATGTTGCTGCTACAGAGGCTAGTAAAGAAATGATTTGGTTATAAAGGTTTTTGGATGAATTGGGTAAGAAGAAGGATTTGGTCAGATTACATAGTGACAACCAGAGTGTCATTCATCTTGCAAAGAACTCATCATTTCATTCCAATATTAAACATATATAGCTCAAGTACCACTTCATACCGTCAGTGTTGGAAGATGGGCAGTTGAAGCTAAAAAAGATACACACTAGCCAGAATCCTGCAGATATGTTAACAAAAGTTGTAACTAGGGAGAAACTGAGATTCTTCTCAGTTTCAATTGGTCTTCAAGTATGATGATGAAGATAAGAAGCAGTCAGGTCCAAAGTGGAGGCATTTTCCAGTAAATGAAGCAGCGGTGGAGTTTTTATAATCAATCTCCAAGTGGGAGATTGTTAGGTGTGGAGCCTGATTATCTTCTTTATTTGGAGGTATCACCACATTACACCCAGTTCGTAATGGGGTGGAAACACCACCTTTTTTTTGCTGCCAGGGGGGACGATGACAATTTTTATGAGCCCCCCAGTTTGTAATGGGGCGGAAACGCCACATGTTGTTCGCCGCCAAGGGGGTCTAGGAGGGGCGATGACAATTTTTATGATCCCCTCCATGGCAGGGTTTCAGGGGCAGCACCCTTGAAGCTAAAAAATAGATGTAAATTTGCCTTGAAAAATGTTGTAAATTCGTAGTCAATCTGAGCCGTTCATTAGGCGGATGATCTGACGATAGAAGTTATGTTTAATTTAGGGTTTTTGCCCTAGAAGGAAACCTCTCACTATATATGATGGAATTTTATTGTGGATTTGTATATATGTATTCTGAGCAAGAAAGAGAGAGGAGATTGTGTGAGGGTGAAGATGAAATTACAGTGGATTTGCTGTAGGTTGTATCTCTTCATGTTGATATATAATATGAAAGGAAAGACTGGTTGTTTCTCCTTGGACATAGCCCAAATTGGGTGAACTACGTATATATGTGTCTCTCTTGTTTTATGCATTTTCTTTGTTTGTGTTTCTGCAATATTTTATGTGTTCCATTGTTCTGTAATATATAATTTTCTAACAACTTCAATTCCACATTTAAGAGCATAAACAAAACTCCCCTCAACATAACATAATGAGAAGTAAACCTGAGTTGAACCCTGCAAATAACATTTGTTGCAATAGACTTCTGAAGGTGAGAAAACCCCTAAAAGGGCTTCTCCATGCTCAAACACCTTTTAGAATTGCTTCAAAAAATTGATTGATCCATACACCCTTGGTCTTCAACCTGCAAAAATACTCCTAAGATGTGCTAAAATCCACAATTAGAGGTCACCATTGGATCCAAAATATCTAAAAAACCCCTAAGTGGACTCCTTGAGCTCAATTTGGCCAAAAATTAAAAAGATATTGCTCCATAAGCTCTCCCTTTAGTTTTATCGTTAATTGTCCTACAAATTGGACCAATAGTCTAACTGTCCTACAAACACACCCTGATTTTTGCTAACGGAGGGACATTTTCACCCTCCACTAGTGCATTTTGTTAGAAGATTAAATTATCCAATAACCCCTTAAGACTGAAAAATTGGGTCATATGGCCACATAAGTTTGTAGGTTGGAACTTAATGCCGACCTCGCCAGCCTAGCCTTTAAAACTAGGATGTGTTGTCTTATCAAGTGCCACGGGACCATGGGTTGGGCTAACAGTTTGCCCTTCTTGTCGAGCCCCTTAATTCCTAGAGTTGGGTCATATCAACAATCATGGGACCTGGGGTTGGCCCCCACTCTATAGCGCCCTCCCCAAGTACCTTTCCACAATCCTTCAGCACGGTATTGTGGAGATTGGATTACCAAGGGATGGGCTAATGGTTAGCCTCCCTTTCCGATGTGTCTTCTATGTAACGTCGGTGGTCCCATGTTGTGGGATATGACCATGGGCCGAGCTAAGGTCTTGATACCCTTGTTGTTAGCAAATTCCATATATGCTGAGGTCTTATGGTGTGAATATGACCAGGGGTCGGGGCTGGCAGCCTGGCCCCTTCCCCCAAGCACTCCATATTGAAACTTTAAATATGTGTTTGGCCCTTAGGCTAACAAGATGCATCGCATAGCCAATTGGTAGAGTGTTGCATCTATGAGTATGAGGTCGAGGGTTTGAACCTCTCAGACCTCAGTCTAACCATACCCAAAATTTTGCATGACCTCACGGGGTGCCATGTGGTAGCCCATGACTGGGTCATGTGGCACCATATCAATGATCCACCACACGAAAACCACCATCCAATAAAAATGGACCTCCAATCGATGAACCAGAGAAGGACAAGTGTTAGAACCTAGATGGCTTGTGCCTGCACAGTCACCTTGCTAACTTAGTTGTACAGTCACCTAGTCAACTGACTTGCTAAAATTTTATTTTTTGGGCCAAACGGTCAACACAGGATAACTTGAAAATATGGTGTTGGATTGAGGTGAAACAAATTTCATTCGATTCATAATGATGATCACTTCGACTTGATATCGGTTTCAAGACTTTCTGGGAACTTCCATTTTTGAGCTAAAATTTGATCACTTGATCACACCTCGCCACTAGGAACTTTTGGTCTCCAAAATTTTACTTCCCTAGAAAATATAATGAGGCTGAAACTCAAAATCACCCAAAAACTAAATCCAAAATTCTTACTTTTCAATTGGTTCCCTTCAAGCCCCAATCAAGGCACTTCACCTATCTTCTCTGTGAAGACCTATTGTCCGGTTAAGAATTGAGCTAATATTTTTATCGCTATTGAAAGAAAAAAATACTAATGAGTGGAATCTGAACATTCTCTTTAATCTCATCTTTGCATGGCTCAAAAATAACTTCATCTTGAAGTTAAATTGTTGAAGACAAACTTGACTCCATCTTGGAAATCAGAAGCAACATAAACTTGCTTTGCCGCCCTCAAATTGATCTTGTACATAAAGAGTACACTACTGCAAAATTTCAATGATATAATTGGATTTTCCTACAAAAACATAATCATATTGTACAATCTTAAAAACAAATATTTTATTCACAACAAGTTTCATCTTGAATACTTGCATCGGTGAGTACATGACAAACTTGGACAACAACTTGTACATTCCAAAATTCCTTGAACATGTGGACTTATAACAAGTCAATACATAACATCAATGAAAAACACATACTTATTGCACATAGTGACAATTATTGTTCACTTTAAGAAAGTACCTAAACAGGTAAACAACAAGAAGTAATTGTAAATTTACAAAGAAAATTTACAAACAAGTCTACACAATCTCTGCCTCTCCTAGGCTTATGGGTTCTCTTTTTGCATCATATTTACCTTGAAGGTTGCTTATGATTGTTGCGAGCCCTCTTTTCCACCTCGTGCTTACCTTGCATTACATTGCACAATGTCCTTTCCTTTCTTTGAACAAAAATCTGGATGTAATTTCCAACATCATTCATTGTCATGCCCATGCATCTTGCAATGGGGACAAAAGAAATTTCTCTTGTTTGTTGACAAAGAAGTCCTCTCATGCAAAGGAGAATAATTATGCTTGATGCCTAGAATCTTATCCATTCTTTAAACCATTATCATGTGTTTCTCACAGACAACCACACAATGGTCAAATGCATCACAGAAAGTACAACGGTACTTATTCCACAAGTAGTCAAAATTACCATGCATTGAAAAACACCCATGAGATTTATACATGTCTCTTAGGCTGCAGCTTTGACGGAGTGGAGTGGACGATGACATACACGGTCCCTTCAAGCATTCATCTCGCTTGGGAGACAAATGAAAATTTTCACAAGGTGGTGGTGACATCTCATCCTCAGATGGTTGATGTGCCTCAAATTGTTTAGAGCATTCTCTAAACTACCTTTGACCATATCCCAATCCCTGATACTTTGGTCTCTCCTCAACCATGATTGGATTGGTGATACCTTGGCCATTTATGTCGAGGCCTCCTCCTTCATTACTCATCTTGGAAAGTATCTTCATACCAATACCTTTGGTATGTTGCTCAAATGTTGCAAAAGAGGTGTTATGCACATAAACAGAAGGAATTGTACTTGAAATGCTTATTACCTCCTTAAACTTGTCATTCATCTTTTCAGCTTCTGATGATGACGATGACATTGTAGATTACTCTAGACATCCTCTCTTATAAACTAGCATATGGTGAGAATCTTGGAGATGCTTGCAAAATGCACATGCATCATCTTCCTCATATGGTCCATAACCATTGTTTGAACCATGACCACATAATGGTTTCATTCTGGAGGTTTCTTTTGTTGTCACACGAATGGAACTTTCAACAACTTTTTCCTCAATCACATATTGCCATTATAGGTGCATATGCCTCTTCTCCTCTTAATCCATCTCTAGCATTATTCTCAACTTAACGTTCTCCATATGAAGAGCCAAATTCAGCTCCTCTAGCTCTTAGAGAATATTTTTCCCATTCTTGCAACTTCGCCAGAGGAAGCTCTAATACCATTCTGATCTGAAAATGGAGGAGGTGTATTTTTCCTCTTCTCTAAAATCAAACAAACAAATAAACAAGGATGGTTATGATGCTTTGCAACGTAATAATGGGTCTTGACACAAAAACAATTTTTTTTTCAATGTCTCTTCAAGTCATGAGTTACTCTTCACATGTAAACTTAACATAAGCAACATAATATCACATAACTCATACAAACATCATGAAGATCATAACAAAGGATTTTTTATGGATTTCACCCCTCTTGGGCTACATCTCTGGGCCTTCCAACATAGCTAGGCCGCTCCATATATTCAGTGTAAAAAGGAGTATGTAAAGTTTGTTGATGAAAGACATGTGGCTATTATCCTTGCAAGGTAATGTTCTCCTGCAATAACTCTCACATAAAGCAACAATATAAGGCATCTCCTAAAAGTATTCTATACTCCAAATGAAATTATCTTACATGAGCATATGAGCACTTCAATTCCACATTGAAGAGCATAAACAAAACTTCCGTCAACATGACATAATGATAAAAGTAAATTGAGTTGAACCTTGTAAGTAACATATATTGCAGTAGACTTCTGAAGGTGAGAAAACCCCTACAAGGCATTCTCCATGCTCAAACACCTTCCATAACTACTTCAAAAATATGATTGATCCATACACCCTTGGTCTTCAACCTATAAAAAGATTCCTTGGATGTGCCCAAATCAACAATTAGAGGTCACCATTCGATCCAAAATATCCAAAAACCACTAAGTGGACTTTTCTTGAGCTCAATTTAGCCATAAACTCCAAAAGATATTGCTCCACAAGCTCTCCCTTAAGTTTTATTGTTAACTATCCTACAAATTGGACCAACAATCTAATTGTCCTACAAATCTGCCCTAGTTTTCGTTAACAAAGTGACATTTTTTCCCTCCACCAGTGCATTTTGTTGGGCTATTAAATTATTCAATAACCCCTTAAGATCGAAAATTTGGGTCATATGGCCACATAAGGTCGCGAGTTGGGCCTCAATGCTTGCCCCCATCAGCCTAGCCCTTAAAAATCAAGCCCGTGTTCTTATCAGGTGCCATGGGACCTTGGGTCGGGCTAACAGCCTGCCCTTCCTTCTAGGACCCTTAATTCCTGCACTGTGTCATATAAGTGATCATGGGACCTGGGGCAAGCCCCCACTCCGTAGCGCCCTCTGCAAGTGTCTTTCCACGATCCTTCAACACGGTCTTGTGGATATCAGATGACCAAGGGTTGGGCTAATGGTTAGCCCCCCTTTCCAACATGCCTTCTGCGTGACGTTGGTGGTCCCATGTTATGGGATATGACCATGGGCCAGTCTAAGGTCCCAATCCCCCTTTCTATTAGCACCTTCCCTATATGTTGAGGTCTTATGGTGTGGATACGATTGGGGGCTGGGGCTAGCAACCCGGCCCCTTTCCCCCAAATGCATCATATTGAAACTTTAAATATGTGTTTGGCACTTAGGTTAACAAGACCCACTGCATGGCATATTGGTAGAGTTTTTCATCTGTGACTATGAGTTTCAGGGATCAAACCTCTCAAACCTCAGTCTGGCCATACCCAAAATTATGTATGACCTTCGAGGGTGCCACATGATAGCTCATGATTGGGCCATGTGGTACCATATTACTGGTCCACCACACAAAAACCACCAACCAATAAAAATCAACCTCCAATCGACGAACTAGATAAGGACAAATTTCAACAAATGGTTGGCTCGTGCCTGCACAGTCACCTTGCTGACTCAGTTGTATGGTCACCCAATCAACTGCGCAATCAACAGACTTGCTTAAATTTTAGTTTTCGGTCCAAATAGTGAGAGCACAGTAACTTGAGCATACGGTGTCGTATTGAGGTGAAATGGATGTCATTGGATTCATAAAAACGAGCACTTCGACTCAACGCTAGTTTCAAGAATTTATGGGCACTTTCATTTTGGAGCTAAAATCTGATCACCTGATCACACACTCAGAGGTTTACCCGACATTGGTCAACACTAGGTCATACTTCTTGTCCTGCCCTAGAATCCATCTTGACTTATTTAATTTCAATGTGATCACAAGTTTCCAACCCACATTTTTATATTGCAAACGGTGAAATGAAACTATCTATAGCACTAGAATAAAGCATAATTTTAAATTTTACATGATTTTTGATACACGAGGTTTCTACCATGGCATATTGGTGTTCAACTTGGTGGTTATTAAACATTGTATAAATCTAATGGTGGCTTCTTACTCCTTGAAAGGGTGCCTCCCCTTCTCTAGGGGTGGTGCCAAGTTTTGACTTGGGGCAATCATGTTGGTAATGATTTCCCCTACATCCCCGACAGATGATGTGTGGTAGTCTTGAATAGAATTTTATGTATCCCTCTGGAATGTTCCCCTTCCCTTAAAACCCTTGTCTTTAATTGTAGCTCCACATGTTTTTCCTCAACTTGCACGAGTCCCCAAAGTTGTTGGTGAAGGTAAACTAGAAACAATTGAAATCATGTGGCCACTATCCTAGGCACAACCCTATGTCCATATTGTGGTGGTCTCGAATTTCCTCCCCTAAAGAAGGTCCAAGGGGCCTTCCTCATAAACCATGGTTTTTGCATAAAAATGGCTTTGTTTTCCCCTTTCAAGTCCAAGTGTTCTTCTACATAACAAACATTTTCAACATCCTCCTCAACTAAGGATGGTTTCCACATTTGTATCATTTTCCTAATCTTAGGGTTCAACCCATAAATGAAGTGATCTTCCTCACGTTGATTAGTGTCCATGTAGGAGACAAACTAAACCAAGTCCATGAACCTAAGATATCTTATTCTTCTACTGTTCAGTTTCCCTGAACCAAGGCATGGAAGGATCCTATTTTTTGTAATATGCTAGCAAGTACTTCTTCCTGAACCTTTCCTTAAATAAATCTCAAGTGGCATTGTCAGAAGTGAGGTGTAATTGTCGCTCCAGGTAACCCCACCAATCCAAGGCACTATCTCTAAGATGAAATATCACTATCTTAGCCTTTAAATTTGAAGTATACTCTCTTAGTGTAAAAAACTTGTCATTCCTTCCAACCAAGTTTTTGCTTGTTCGCCAGCACGGCTCTATTAAATTATGGGATTTTAATCTTATGGAGCTCTCTAGTAAGGTAATTTATCATAGTATCTTAATCCTCCATGGTTTCCTACCCTTGATGTAGGGTGCTCTACTTTTTCCTCAACTATTTGGTGCCCTCTTAACATTTCATTAATTTCCCCTAAGGAGTGTAGAAATTTTGAATAATTTAACACATATTCAATGGAGATTATCCTGATCATGTACTATTGTGGAAAACATACACAATACATAAGCTCCTCTACGTTGATCATCAATATAGCAGCATCAATAACAATAAAAACATCAAGAGCATTCACACATTAACACAGTATGTATCCCGGGGAAAGCATCTCGCTAAAAACCCCAACTATCTGTATATTAATGATTGAGTCATGTAACATTACACAGCATAATACTTCTCACAAGTATCTCCACCTCTGTTACACACAATACAGCTCAGATCTGAATCAATCACTGGCTCAAATCTCCTTCGCTGCTTGCCTGCCTCCGCTGCTCAATACCTGCTCAAGAACTGATGATAATTCCAAGGCAACCACGTATTTACTTGGCAAAATCATGTGAGCACAAGCTACAATGTGGGAAAATACGTGAGCAAACTCATTGGCATACTCAATTCCTTGATTGTGCAAGATCTGATGCACAACTATAGTCACAACTGATAGCAATCTGATTCTCTAACACCTGTCCCTGCTGAACTGAACATGCACTGACATGCAACTGAGTTAACTGATGTATTCATTAGTTGTATTATGAGTTAATAACTTGTGAATTAATTAATAACTAATTCACCCAACTCATCTCTAGTCTATTTGCCAGTTAGACTAAATACAACCAGTTTAACAAAGCTAAACTGAACACAACTCCATCAACTGCACCTCCAGTCCACTAAACTCAACTCACTTGAGTTCTAACTGAAGTCCTGCATGCAAATATTAGTCATCCCATAGGTAACCACGTATTTCCTTCTGGGATCTGCATGTACCACATCCGTAGCTCATCCTGAAGTGCTCCAAGAGAATAAGACAAAGTTTATAGTCTAAATATTATTATGAGCTAATAATATTTGACTGTTCTATATTTAGACTGAGCAGTCACTCCGCTGTGGTGTCACTCTGTTGTGGTCTAAAAATAGAAGTCCATCTATTTTTTTCCAACTTGATCAATCATCCATAAACAGAAACTTGCAATCCATAGACATGATCCATATGTCTAAAAATAGACATAGTCTAAAAATAGACTTGTGCAAAAAATAGCCTGCGGGCCCACTTAGTGAAGGCGACACTTTTCACTAAGCTCCATCATCTTGTTGCAATATCAACACTCCCTCTCGACAAGATATGGATTATCGGCAACCCTATCCTGGCTCGGTGGTACTCGAATTTGCTCCTGGTGAGAGCCTTCGTCAGAATATCAGCATCCTGATCCTCCGTTGGAATGTACGAAAGTAACATGATCCTCCGCTGCACACAATCTCTGATATGATGGTACCTGATGTCAATGCTGCCATAAACTCGGCCTCTTGAGCTCCCTACCCAATCTGCATCCATGAAGCCACATAGCTTCACCTCATCCAATCCATATCCCGATGTGCCTTTCTTGAGCCTGTACACATGTGACTCCACCAACTGCTGGTAACAGTGGCATCCACTACCTCCGCTAAAGTAGCATCCTCCTTCCTCCAACCTCTAGGAAGGAACACAGTCTTCACATCCAACTGATGAATGTGCCATCCCATTTGCGCTGAGAGAGCAAGAATCGTCCGTATGGAAGAATACCTTGCGACAGGTGCAAAGGTCTCCTCATAATTGATCCCCTCAATCTGTGAAAAGCCTCGGGCAACAAATCTTGCCTTGTACTTCTCCACAATCCCGTCAGCTGCTTGCTTAACTTTGTAGATCCATCTCGAACCCACAACTAATTTCCCTTCCAGTCTAGGAACAATCTCCCATGCACTGTTTCTGACAATAGAATCATACTCTTCCACCATGGCGTCTACCCATGCGGGATTCTCCACAGCTTCCTCGAAAGAGGATGGCTCAGTCACAACACACTTGCTCATAAGAGCCATGTATCCAGTGTACCGATCAGGTGACTGTCTCTGCCTGCGTTGGGCTGTAGGTGGTCCTACAACTTTCTCTGCATCTTGAGCCAGTCGCTCAGCTTCTGTCAAGCGCTTTCGCCCTCTGATGGTTGGCGCTGCATGAGTGGTCTCTTCCACTCCATGAACCTCGTTCTGTGGCTGATCCACGTCCTGAAGCTCATCCTTAGGAACTAATAGCTCCTCATCTGCATGCAAGTGTAGCTCCCTCTCAAGCGAACACTTCATGGCTTTCTCCTCCTGAAATTTTATATCCCGTTGCACAACAGTTTTACCACTGTCTGGCAAATACACACTATAGTTGTGGGGCGTATCAGTGTACCCCACAAATATCCCAACCTCTGCAGTCGGCTCCAACTTCTTTCTGGCATCCTTCGTCACATGCATGTAAACGTTAGCACCAAAAATCCTCAAATGAGAAAGATCAGGCTTCTTACCAGAATAAGTCTCCTCAGGTGTACTCATGCAAAGTATCCTATGAGGACAACGGTTCTGCACATAAACTGCTGTATTGCATGCTTCCGCCCATAAGTGAAGGGGTAGGCCCTGATCATGCAACATTGCCCGTGCAGC
>APFE031234509.1:49469-150574 GCA_000404065.3 Pinus taeda
GAACCCCTATCTTCCGGGTCTCAACAGTTGTCTTGCTGCGCAGGAAGGCCTTCCCTCGCTGAAAACAACATCATACCCCTTGTCTTCTAACATCGCCACTGAGATGAGATTCTTCTTCAATCCTGGAACATGCATGACTTCCTTCAATACAAAAGGTTTACCAGACTCCCTCTCAAAGGAAATGGTACCGATACCGGTCGCACTGTATCTACCATCATCGCCCATCTCGATGTGCACTCAAAGATCTTTGTCCTCCAGATCAGAGAACAAATCTCTATCTCCCGTCATGTGAAAAGACGCACCACTGTCCAAGAACCACACTAATCCCATCACACTTGAAACCAAGCATGCGATCAATGAAAATCAAGCTCAAACTGAGAAGCTGAGGCCTCTCCCCCTGCAGATCCAGTAGCTTGCTTGTTCTTCTTCTTCTGCGGACAATTTGTGGCATAGTGTCCGTGCTGGTGACAGTGAAAACACTTCACCTTGGACATATCCTGCTTCTTGCCTTTCGCACCAGACTGAGAAGCTTCCTTGCTCTTCCCTTTCTTTGCTTTGGCAGCCAAAGCACAATTCTCTTCATCAGCTCCCTTTGACGAAGATCCGTCCCTGGTACTCCGCCTGATCTCCTCCTGCACAAGATCTGACCATAGTCTTTCCCATCCTGGCAACTTCTCCCGACCATTGACAGAGCCCTGATAGGAATGCCAACTCTTCGGAAGACCAAGGAGAGCCAAGCTCACCAAGTCCTCATCATCGACAGTAACCCCCACACTTCCCAGCTCATCTCGACACTGAGTGAACTTCGTGAGATACTTGGGAATACTGTCACCCTTCTCGCATTTGATGTTCCTGAGTTTATCTTTGAGCGCCAGCTTCCTCTGATCGCTCTTGCTTTGGAATAATTCTGTTAATGATTTCCACATCAAATATGGAGTAGCCTTTCCATGGAGGCTGGACACAATGTGATCCTTCACGCCCTCCAACAGAATCCTTCGACATTTTGCGATCTTCTTTTTGCCAAGCATCAGCTTGAGAAGCATCAGTAGGCTTTGGGATATCCGTATCTATGAACTTCTTCAGCCCGTTATCATCCAATACTGCCTCCATCCTGTCCTTCCATGCAATATAGTTTGAGTTGCCCTCAAGAGCATACTCCAATCGCAATCCGTTGAAAGACATTGCTGCGTTGTCACCAAGAAAACACTGCTGCAAATTCGAATTCCACCAGCAACCAAATCAACCGCCTCAGATCTAAGATTCGTGAGAACACAATATTTCTCGTACAGAGATTGACTGTATGGGCTTTTACCGGATATTTAACCTTCCAAAGGAAGGATGAATCCAGAGGCTACCTGGCCCGATTACAGGCTCTGCCTAGAGAAATAGAATGTAAACACTTCCTGAATAGTAGATCTGATGATCAACAGCTCTGATACCATGTAGAAATTTTGAATAATTTAACACATATTCAATGGAGATTATCTTGATAATGTACTATTGCGGAAAACATACACAATACATAAGCTCCTCTACGTTGATCATCAATATAGCAGCATCAATAACAATAAAACATCAAGAGCATTCACACATTAACACAGTATGTATCCCGGGGAAAGCATCTCGCTAAAAACCGCAACTATCTGTATATTAATGATTGAGTCATGTAACATTACACAGCATAATACTTCTCACAAGTATCTCCACCTCTGTTACACACAATACAACTCAGATCTAATCTCCAAATCTCTTCCACTGCTTTCCTGCCTCCACTGCTCAATACCTGCTCAAGAACTGATGAGAATGGCTCACCAAACTCGTATTCCAACGCAAAATATTTACTTGGCTAAATCACGTGAGAACAAGCTACAATGTGGGCAAATACATGGGCAAACTCATTGGCATACTCAATCCCTTGATTGTGCAAGATCTGATGCACAACTATAGTCACAACTGATAGCAATCTGATTCTCTAACACCAGTCCCTGCTGAACTGAACATGCACTGACATGCAACTGAGTTAACTGATGTATTCATTAGTTGTATTATGAGTTAATAACTTGTGAATTAATTAATAACTAATTCACCCAACTCATCTCTAGTCTATTCGCCAGTTAGACTAAATACAACCAGTTTAACAAAGCTAAACTGAACACAACTCCATCAACTGCACCTCCAGTCCACTAAACTCAACTCACTTGAGTTCTAACTGAAGTCATGCATGCAAATATTCAACTAACCCATAAGAAACACGTATTTCCTTCATGCAATTGCATGTGCCACATCCGTAGCTCGAACTGAAGTGCTCCAAGAGAATAAGACAAAGTTTATAGTCCAAATATTATTGTGAGATAATAATATTTGACTTTTCTATTTTTGAAAGCCAGTCTAAAAATAGACTTGATCACTCACACTTTCATCAAAAATAGAAGTCCATCTATTTTTCCCAACTTGATCAATCATCCATAAACAGCAACCTGCAATCCATAGACATAATCCATATGTCTAAAAATAGACATAGTCTAAAAATAGACTTGCGCCAAAAATAGCCTGCGGGCCCACTTAGTGAAGGCGACTCTTTTCACTAAGCTCCATCATCTTGTTGCAATCTCAATAAGGAGCGCAAGATGAGCGCTAGCTATGATGAGGGAAATGGCACTTCTGGTGGAGGTGTTACTTGTGAAAACCCTCAGTAATTTCATCGTGTTTTTCTACATAACAAACATGTTCAACATCCTTCTTCACATCAAACTTTTCCCTCTTGTAACGTTGATTAATTAAATATATCATTAACCTTATTGTATTTAATAAAAGGTATTAATCATAGCTTATCCACCTTTGTTTAATTAACTTCATTAACCTTATTTTAGCTATCATTAGTCTTTAATTGATTTGTTATATAATTAGTCACTAGACTTAATTAATTAAAGATCTCCAAAATATTGCCTCAACCCTTATTAGTTAATTTGATTAATTAACTAAACCCCTTTTTTAATTGAAATATATTTAATTGAAATATATTTAATTAAATCCATTTTTTAAATTTATTTAATTAGTATTCTATTAAATATAACATTTTATTGACATACAAAAAATATACCATTTTAATATAACATAAATTGCAACATTTTATATAACAATAAATGTAACCATTTCAATATAACATTAAATATATGTTAGTATGGAAATTTCTTGAAGGTGTATCAAAAGTCTCCACTCTAGCTATTGGTGACAAATAACCCTAACAACCATGAAAATAAAAGGAAAATTGCAAGTATTTTTCACAAAATATTTATTAGAACACCCTACAAAAACAGTGTACATGCTGAAACATGTATGACAATGATTACGACAAAGAAAACCCAATGGAGAGTAATTTAATTTTATTATTATTATAGAATATACTTGATGGAGAAGAATGTAGACTTGGGTCTAAAGCATCCCCCTTCGTGGGATGGGTTCTTTTGTTCCCTACGCTTCAGTGATTGATCTCTCTCTCTCTTTGGTCATAATGCGCAGAAAGAATGAGTGGGAGTGAACTAAAAGTGGGAGCTTGAGTGGTGTTCCCTACACTTCAGTGATTGATCTCTCTCTCTCTTTGGTCATAATGAGCAGAAAGAATGAGTGGGAGTGAACTAAAAGTGGGAGCTTGAGTGGTTTAGGATGATAATGACGATGATGAAAAGGTTGTGTAAAGAGAGAGGAAAACCTCTCTTATTTATAATAAAATGTTAAGATAGATCTAAAACTAGAGAAATAATAAAAAAATATTAGACTAAATCAAGATCTAGTCGTTAGGAATATTTTATTATATTTACGAGGAAAAAATCCTTTAAATGGTAAAAAACTCTCTATTTAGTGAATTAACTCAAAAAATAATGATTAATTGAGTTAATCAAGAAAAATGGTTAAAGTAATTAACAAATAAAGAATTTATTTATTAATTACTTTAAGGAGATATAGTCAAAGTGAGTTAGAGATAATTATTATATAATGATTCAATAATTATATCATGGAGAGAATTGAAATAATTCCATAATAATAAATAAAAAATGATTTATTTAATTATTCTTGGGTGATACACTCAGAAAGGGTTAGAAATAATTAGTAAATAGTGATTTAATAATTATTTCGGAGGAGAAATGTTAAATGATTAAGAAATAATAAATAAATAATGATTTATTTAGTTATTCATTTAATTATTTTCATTAAATGGGTAAATATGAAAATAACATGAAATTTATTATATGAATTTTTGAGTTATTTTCAAGTGGGTAAACAGAGATAATTTAGTAAAAGTAGTTCTTAAAATATATTTCCTAACCTGAAAGTGAGTTTTATGTGCAAAACTCATACTACACGATCATATGATTATTTTTTAAGTAAGAACAATAACAAAAAAAAATGTGTGTTTTTATTTTTAACTACTTTTGTTTAGCTAAGAGTTCATCAAATTAACACTCCAAGGCTGCCAGGAGTGAAAGGATGCCCCCTAAGAACCATCAACAGGTAATTCCAAGTGGAATGGTTTTCGTTGAACAATGATGAGTCAACCTGCATTCACAAATAACAACTAGTAATAATTGTCCTCGCTACACATTTTCCCAATGTTTAAAGAAAAAGCACCTTAACTTCATGCAAACCATGACTTGAATTAAATCACTTATCCCCTCACATTCACGATACCAACCCTACCAACCCAAAATAGGCCAGCAACCAATCCCAGCCACACTTTCCCCAACCTCATTCACCTCCTCTACAACTAAACACGGGGTTGCCCCCTCATGGATATTTTATGGGCAATGTCGAGAATATGGAGGATAAGGATGGAGAATAGGGAGGATAAGGATTGGGTTTGCGCCTCTTCTGCATGGGAGTATCTCATTGACTTCTTTGCAAAGCTCTGCAAAGGTACCTCTTTGAGTTCGTAGAATTGCCACCCTAAGTAGTCTTGAAACCCTGGGTTGTATCTCTACCGGGTGAGGGTGGAGAGCTCCTTGATCGTATATTGGCCAAGAAAGAGTCATTACTGTGAAATTGATGCAGAAAAATGTGTACGGGTGGAAAGCTCCTTGATCGTATATTGGCCAAGAAAGAGTCATTACTGTAAAATTGATGCAGAAAAATGTGTACGTAAAACATAAAAATTATTGGTGAGTGTCATTTACCTGGCATTATACATCAAGATATGGAACCAGAGAAGTTTCTTTTTAAATATCTCGATGAAAATTCATCTCTTAAGGCCACAGATTTGGGTTATCAAACTTCATCAAGCCAGAGTGAAAAAATTCATCATGTTATGGGTGGTGTGTATTATTTTGCACCAGAAATTCTATGGCGTTGGTCTCGACCTAATTCTGATTTCTGGAGTATAGGTGTCCTAACGTATATTTTGCTATGTGGGAAGCATCCATTTTGGCACAAGACAAAGGATGGAATCTTTAAAGTAGTATTACCATCGATCGGAAATAGATCACAAAAGTTATGAGAAATGACACAGGTTGGATGGGGGTGATATAAATCGGCTTGGCTTATCACGTGGATGATGTTCCTGAGGGGTATATTTAGGTGCTTCTTTATTAGGTAATGACATTTTTTTATGGATATTTTTACTTTTTCATTAGGCGTGGAAGCTTTTGGTGGCGATTGATCAGTTTTTTTTCTAGGTGGATCCCTACCAAATCTGCATAAATTTTATATGCTTGTTATTTCTTTGTGGTTCTCGGTCCAAATATTTTATATGCTTGTTATTTCTTTGTGGTTCTCGGTCCAAATTTTGGTATAGTTGAATGATGTTGGGCCATTTTTATTTTGTCCTCTTTATTGGTTTATTTGGGTATGTTCCTTTTTGGTCGTTGTATGGATTTCGTTGAGCCACTATTACTTGGATTTAGCTTATTATTTTTCAATTATTTTTATTTTAGTATTTGGTGGGTTTTTTTTCTGTGGGGTTGGAGGGTGATCCGAATTTAAATAGGAACGCAACAAATTATAGATATAACTATAAATACAAAGATGCAACAGAGATAACATTTCCTTTGATTAATATTAAATAATGAAATAGGCTTACAAACAGTGAGGAAATGAGACTAGCTCGACAATGGTAGCTCATCTCTCAGAAGAGATGTGGTGGCTACATGCCTCTGGATTGCATTCCAATGAGGCTCAAGGGCCTTTTTATTATTGAACAATAAGAGCAAACCCTAAACAACCAAAACCCTAACCCGAGGAGATGTAACACCAAGAGTTTATGGGCCCTGTTGGGGTTAGTTTGGCAGCCAACTTCTCGGGGTTGTGATTTAGTCATATTATCTCTATTTGACACGCATGATATCATGTTGGAAAGATATCTCTAAGGACTACAAAAAAAAAAAATTATCAAAAATTGTTCGCAGTAGATTGCCAAAAAATGTCGTTTAGGGCCTTAAACCGGCTCCGGAAGTTTAGGACCCAAAAAACTACTAAAAATAGTAAAATGTGCTACAATTAAGGAAACTGAAAAACTGAAAGAAACAATGGTGGGGGTCCAAGCGGAATTAGTGGGTGGACACCAATATCCACTTGGATCAAAGGGAGACGTTTGTGTTTTGTGAATGCTATTGGATATTAGACTTCCTCATAGTTAGGGTTTCCTATCAAACATGGGAAGTTCTCATGCATTAGAATGGTGGTTTCATTTTCCTGGATATCTCATAACATTTTCGTTTCTAAAGTGGTATTGGTGTGATCATGTTTTTTCGACATTTATGGTCTTGGTTGTGGGTGGTTATAACATTAATTTCATCCTCACCAACACCTTATCTCTCATGCATGTCATTTTATATGTGGAAGTACTCTTTGGTAGCTTTTGGTGAGGATATTATTGCCTTCCTTTTATTCTATTGTTTTATTCCTCTGTTAGATTTAAGAGTTCATCACCATAACCACAAACTAACTTGTGTCAAAGGGTCGTGATTTCTCTTGGCTTATTTTAAAATTGTTATATATGAACTTTGTGTCCATGTTTCCTTATTTCATAGGTGGATCACATGTTTGTTTACATGTGTAACCATATCTTAAGAAATTGATGGTCATATTAGTCATGGTGATATCTCCTAAATTCCCCCTGTTGTCACCCAATGGATTCAATTTAGGTGTATTGGACAGGTTATTACAAGATTTTAATTATCAGGTGTGATAATCAATGAATATTATATGTATGGTGGATATTACAATCTCTCGGTTTTGGCGGTCATCCCAAGTACACCCTTCTAGTCTGACAATGTGACAACTGGTTGATTTTTCCCAGCTTGTGGAATGGCATTGTAGAGCGTTGATTCCCATAACTCGGCAAGATTAATATGGGTAACTTTGAAAACTAAGTCTCAGTACATGCGTGGTATGCATGGCTTTTTGCCGCATGGTGGAAAAAAATTGCAATTTTTGGATGTTGGGGGGTAAAATATGTTATAGATTTCACCATTTGCTTTCTAGGGTGGTCATATGGCGGTTGTTCATTGAGACGTTGTTCATGTAAATCAAGGCTTAAAATTGAAAGTTGTCAAGGCATCAGAGGAGATAAAGGAACTGGTTTTCGGTCGAGATATTTTTTAGGATGGGATTTTAGGCCTTAGTAAAGGGCTCTAGTTGACCGTTGGGAATTTTCTACCATGGATGGTATGGTAATATGTGTGATTGGGTTAAATCCAATCATGTTCCCATTTTAAAATACAGGCATAAGGTCATTATGCTTCTCAGCGACTAGTTTTGTTTTCACTTTCTTTAACATGAGGATGTTATGAATATTATGCATAGTCCATGGGTTAACGGTCAGAGTTGCTTGAGTCTGCAATAATGGTTTGTGGGATTTAGCCCTTTTATTGATATCCCTCAAAGGATTTTGATCTGGGTTAAGCCCTAGGTCATCCTCTAGAGTTGTGGACTCATAAGCATTGGTTCTAACTGGGAACATGATTAGAAAAATTATCTTTCTAGATGATGGTAACTTGGGTAGGCTTGATAAATTCCTTTCCTAGATTTTAGTGGAAATAGATTTCTCAAGGGTATCCCTACAAAACTGGACCTTATTTGGGGAGAAATTTCATTTAGAAATCTGACTGATTATTGGGGTATCCCTATTCGATGCTTGGAGTGTCACCAGATGAGGTGACTTGTACGTAGAATATCCTCAACACTTTGAGGGTCTTGCCTCTGGATATCAGATAATGTTTGTTTGATGTCCTCAATGTGGTGTTACTACCACTCCATTCGATGAGGGGGTGGTTATATACAGTCATGTCTTTCCACATTCCTCCCCAAGTACTGATCATATTTATTTATCTTCTTTTCCCACTTCCATTTTCTCTAGTTGTGAATTGGAAAATGTGGAAATTTTTTCTCTTGAAAAATCCACATAGAGATTTTCTATGGAATTGTTGACGGTGTTGGATCCACCAACATTCAGGGGATCCACCCGATATGAATTCCCAATTAGACCTCACATAATTTGGTGTAGGAGTCCCATCCAGTATGATGGTCTGGTTTCCATATACTTGGAGATTTTCCTCGACTCTTGTTCAGAGAGTGTTACAATGCTATCTTCAAAAAGAGGGGTAAGTTTGCATGGTGAGTTTGTAACGTAACTATGTCTAGTTTCTCTTACTACAAAGGGGGGAAATGAAGTGGACCTCTAAGTGAGAGCTAATAGTACCACTAGGAAGAGACACACACGAACTAGAAAGGTATTTTCGGCATCCAGCGAATAGTCCACAACGGATGTGGCAGTTGTTAAAACTAAAGTACAAGGGAAGACTCATCCACCATCCAACAGAGTAGTCCACAATGGATGTGATGGTCAGTATAACTAGTAAGCGAGAAAGGTATGTCTAGTATCCTGCAGAGTAGTCCACAAGGATGAGACAACAGAGAAAACCAATACAAAACATTCCCAACAAGGTAAGTACTAAAAGAACCGAAATAGTTCAACTATATTAGTACATGTGAAACAAGCATGAATCAAAAATGTCGAAAGAATAGTCTTACAAACATCCACAAGACATGCATGAAATTGCGTTGGCATGAACAATCTGTTGTATTAATCAAAAGTTCCAAGACACATATTTACATCATACATCACTAGCCCTAGTAGTGGGATATTTGAGCCACTAGCCCCAGTAGTGGGATATTGGAACCACTCCTCAAAGAACTGGCTGAAAACTCTCTATGCTTCATGGGAGGAGCCAAGGTGAAAATTCATTGGTCATACAATGATGGGGAGTATATATAACCAAGGGTGATGCTAGACCCTTGTGACTCTTGGAATTCCCTCATGATTGTTCAACTTCATATGAATTTTCAACTAACATTACTCATCATATTCATGTGTGTCCATTGGACTTCCACTTTACATTACATTCGATTTACAACAGATGTGGCCCATAATATTGATGTGGCCTTTGAAAACTCGTGACACAACTTGACATGACACTATTGACAGGGATTGGCTTGTTGTGGTGGCAAAGTTGTTGTTGTTGTTGAGTGATAGATGTGTTTTCTTTTCTCCTGCACACGGCTTGATGATGCGGGTCTTTAATGATGTTTGGTCTTGAAAGGTGGTTACATGCATGTGTTCCCTTTGCTTTTTCTCAATGAGGTTCTTTTGTCCATCCATCTGCAAGTGATTTTTCTAGCATGTTCGCTCCTTCCTCATCTTCTTCATCGTCTCACCATGATGTAATAGTGTACCTATTCCTGCTATTCACTCATGACAGGACGACATCAAATCCAAAACCTCCTAGTGTAAGAGGATGCATTATTATCCATGGATTGGGCCCAAGACAGATGAAAAGTTGAGAAAAAGGGCCCAGTAACTACACATTGTGCAGTTCGAGGTGACAAGGAGGGAGACTCGTCACTGAGACTGCATAGAGCATAGATCGGTCTTGGTTGAGGAACTCTTGAGCATAGTCTTCACTGCCAAGAAAAATTGCGCTGAGGCCACTGGGGGGCAGGATTGCGCAGTTGATATCATCAGTGACAGCTACAAGGTGGGACCATGGGAGGCAAGTCTGCGCATTTTTCTAAGGGAAGGCAAGACTGGGCAGTAGAGGAACCAAGTAGGGAAGATCTGCATATTTTTTGGGATTAGTAAGTCCTCGTTGATGGAGGACACTAGGGGACACTTCTGCACAATTCTGGGAGGTAAGACAAACTTGGATATTTGTGCATTGGAAGGTTCCAACAAGAAAGGAGGAGGCTTAATGATTGATTTTGCGAAATGCGCAATTCATGTCAGGCTTGAGGAAACTTCTGTGTAATTATGGGAAGGAAGGTAGGTTTCTCAACTCTAGGACTCATAGTGCAACTGCCCTGTGGACAGTATTTTTGCATTGCATAGTTCCAGGTAGCAGAGCAGCATCACTGAGGGTTGAGACTGCACAATGTGCAGCTCGGTCAGGGTTCGGTGAAAGAGAGTTGTCTCGATGGAAGGATTTTCAGGAAAATGGCTAAGTGTGAGAGGCAAGTGAACTTGTAAGGAACTTGACATTGTGATCACACACTTAGCATACATTGATGATAGGACAACGTATACCATCGGATCAACAAGACAAAGAATTACCCTCTGTGAGACTGTCTAGAACCAAAAGTGACAAGTGTGACACTTGATATAGACCTTAGGACGACCATGAAGACACTTTTGCGATGGTGATTAAAACTTTGTGTATGAGTGCGAACTTTACTTTCCTAGTACAACTCAAACACACAAAGACAAACCTTCAAAATCACCAAAATAGGACCATGGGCATGATAGCCATCAATATGCCAAAAGAGGACAGTTGGTCAAACAAGCAAAAGGTGTTAAAAGAATCTGAATCATCTCATGGAATGAGCTCGAGTGTTGCAACCATAAAGGAAAAACAAACGAAGGCTTTGAAATTAGAGTGCAATCCAAAATTTTGAAGGGTGTTGCAGTCGCTACAGCACTTATGGACACACTGGTTGAATACCAGATTCTCTGTCTTAGTTCATTTTTAGTGCAGGGCCTTAGTCCTTCGGGGAGTAATTATTCATCATGTAGATTACTTCAGCTTCCCCACTTACACCATGGGCAAACATTGTTTTCTTGTACCTTCTCAGTTGAAGACAACATAATACTCAGCGAGATTACAGTGTTTCGAATTGGGAAGGGTAGTTTATCTCACGAGATTAAGATTTTCAGCGTATAGTTTTCATCTTTGGTGTTGCTCCACTGCTAGCAGGCATGGACAGTACCCCTTCGAAGTCATCCAGGAACACAAGAATTAATCCACTGCCAATGAACCTGGATAGTACCCCAGTGGATTTACCTACTTCACCTCTCTGTGTCAGAATCCTTTCTCTTCTTTCGCCTTTGTCATTTTAAAG
Source organism: Pinus taeda (assembly GCA_000404065.3). Classification (NCBI taxonomy): domain Eukaryota; kingdom Viridiplantae; phylum Streptophyta; class Pinopsida; order Pinales; family Pinaceae; genus Pinus; species Pinus taeda. The sequence continues at coordinate 60,852 of APFE031234509.1, forward strand.
AGAACTATGCATAGGCACTTATTTATTTTTGGGGTAAAAGAGGGATCTCGACTTATTGAGAACAGGCGAGGTTGTTCCTTCAGAGAAGCATATAAAGACCGTTGATTCAAGTTTTCTCGTTTAGATTTTCCTCTTCTTTGTTTCTACTTGTTGGATAAGCTTGAAAACACCAAAGCAGAAAACTGAGTATAGCCATGAGGTTTCCCATCTTGGACACAGGCTCATGGTTTACCAAAACTCTCCTTATAAACGGATCGTATTTTCTGTCAAGACTTAATTGGCCAAAATTTACATCCAAACACAAAGAAGACGGACACAAGACTAGCCAAGGGTTGCAGTGTCACAAGACTCTTTGAATTTCATCCACATACACATTCAGAAGCTAGGGCATAGTAAGGCACAACACTTATTTATAAAAACAAAAACAATAGGAAACCAAGAAAACAAAAAAGAAAACAATCAAAAACTATGTACATAACACGAGGCACAACCCCGGATCTCATTGAAAATAACATTTCAAGTCTTGGCCATTGATGGGGAGAGAGATAATCTTCCTATCAAGTGATTGGAGATGATACGTGTGTTGTCTAAGCTTCTCATGGAAAGTAAAAGGACCAATCCATAGGGATTGAAAATTAGTGTGATTTTCTTTGTCCTCATGGGCAGTTATGTCCCACTTTAAGACTATGTCACCCACACTGAATCTAGTACTCCTTGTAGACTTTGAATCAAACCATCTCTTGATACGGTTATGGTGGAGTGAAATTTTTATTTTGCTTTCATCCTTTCTTCATGTAACTTGTGTAATGTGTCCATCCTACGTTGAACTAGAAGACACATCTTGCCTTGGGATTCTTGGGACAACTGAAGAGTAGGCAAGAAATTTTTTGGTGGGAGGATGGCTTCCTTTCCATATACCAAGAAGTAAGGGGAAGTATTCAAAGAAGGCTTAGGTGTGACTCGGTCATCCCATAAAGCATTCACCAGAGTGGAGTGTCAGTTTCATTGTTCAGAGTAAATGGTATTTTTTATGATGCAAATTAGTTTCTTGTTTGTGGATTCGGCAAGACCATTTCCCTATGGATAGTAATTAGCATAATGTTTCAAAACAATACCATTTTCCAATGCAAATTCATAAAGCTTCAACGAAGAAAAGTATGTTGCATTGTCAAAAACAAGTGACATAGGAACACCAAACCTGGTAATGATATTATGTTGTAGGAAGTTGATGACTTCCTAATCATTCACTTGTTTTAGGGGAACTTCTTTTGTCCACAGCGTGAAATAATTTGTAGCATTCAAAATATAACGGTGATGCTTCGATGATTGTGGGAAAATTTCCCCAATGATATCCAAGCCCTGCTATTGGAATGGTTCTTCCACTGCAACAGGCTGTAGTGAGGTTGTTGACTTCTGATTTATGTCGGTGCACCTTTGACATACTAGACACCTGCAAGGATAATCATGTGCATTCTTTAATAATGTAGGCTAGTAGAAATTGGCCCGCATAACCTTGTGTGTTGTGTTGTTACTTGCGAAGTGTCCCCCGACTGGTCCGTTGTGGAGATCATGTAAAAAAAATTCTGAATCTAGTGCCTTAAGGCACTTGAGAAATACTCCATTATGGTGTTTTTGTATAGCACCCCATGCACCAACTAGTATGATAAAGCTTTCAGTTAGAATGCCATCTTCTGCCGCATAGAAAAATGACAAGGCATGGTGCCATGCTCAAAGTACTAGCGCACTTTTATGTACCAAGAGTTTCCGTGTGAAGTGGGAGAGACTCGCTCAACATTGTACATTTCTAAAAATAATACCTTAGTCGAACATGGCTAAGAGGTTATCTTAGATATTATTTTTTATCTTTTCAGGCCAAGAGACAATTTACGAAAAGGGACCTTTGGAGTTTTCTTTTTTTCCTCTTTTTTCGAACTCTCTAAACATGAAAAAGATGTCGAGTTTCACCTCCATCAGACTCTTAAAACTTAAATGGCGTGGGACTTCTCACTGTGACAAGATCAAGTTTCTCCTTCCTAGGACTCGTTAAATTTACTAGGATGCATTCATCTGAAGGATTAACTTACACAACAAGCATATGTTATCCCCTTCAAGATTGCAATTAAAAATATTGCAATATTCACTAGAAATAATGGGAGAAAAAAATGAAAGTGAACATCTCTTGTATTTTGTGTAAAGGAAGTGTGTCACTCTTGAACATGACACTTATATGTTGCCCATGTCAGGTTTTGGTTATCCTCACTTCATCATTTGCCTTCCTGGGTTTGGGAAATCCAATTTTACTCTCATCTTATTATACTATTTTGCCAAGTGCATATCTATCTCCTTTATAGAAACTAAATCAAACTCAACTCCTAATACTTTCTCTATCTAACAAATAGAGAACCTCAAATCTAGAAAGGCTAGGAAGAGAACAGAACCCAATTACTCTTCTTCAATATAGAAACCAACAAATAGAGGAAAGAGAACAATTCAAATGTTTCCAAAGTCTAGAGTCGTGTCACCAATATGTTCAAGAGAAGTCCTATCTGCAGTTTTTTTACTGCTTATACACTCTATATCTTTTTTGCTACATTCCTAAATCTAACTTACCTACTCTACTACATCTCTTGTTTCGTGTCAATGATGTGGGACACATTATGTCCCTCCTTCAATGGATCATTTCCTATCGAATTTAGCTCATTATCCAAGAAGATGATCTAGAAACTCCCTTCCAGTACCTTGGAGCTTGCATGCCTCAATGGCAAGTTCTTCGCATTCGAAGATAGGTTTACATCATTGGACTTGGATCAAGTGACTCTACTAGTGTTTGACTTCAGCTTCATTATTCACACTCGTGGATTGTGTTGATTGTACCTTGAAAGCCATTGTCATTAATGGTGGTTTCTCTCATGCATGTTAACGGTTTACACCATTGACCAGTAATCAGCTGATTTTATATCATGTTTGACTTCAACACATCTATTCACATGTTATAATTTGTACATTGATCGAATCGGGACAAAGCTCAAGACCCTGGATTTCGTCTGATAAAATCCAGGTTTCGTGGAGTTGTGAGTTATTCATGATTGTACACATTAATATATGGATGGTTGTGACCATACCATGGATCCATGCATATGATCCTTTCTATTCGGATGGTTGCGTCCATACCATGGATCCATGCACATGATCCCTTCTATTCAGATGGTTGCGCCCATGTTGTGGATTCATGTATTGTTAGATGCCTATTGATGTATTGTTAGGCATGTTTATATTAGAGGTGTCAAATACGTATATGTATATGTTTGATTTGTAGGTCTCCTAACGGTGTTTTTCTGATCCTTGCCTTGACTTGTAAATAATTTCACCTATCACTCCTTGTTCTACCTTCATGCTTTAGGGGGGTTTATTACACAGTATTTTATCACACTCCCTGTTTACGTCCTATCCACATCCTAAAGTGCCAAAATCTTGACAACTGTGAAGTTTACTCATCATGAAACACATAATGAAACATCCTTGAAGGATGGAAGAAAAACTACCATGAATAAATTCTAGAGAAGTAAGACGGTAACCCTGAATTTTAGGATCAACACTCTTTGCTCCACTGCTTGCCCGTGCTAATGGAAGGTTGTATTTATTTGAAATAGCGCTACCAACGTGGATTTTGATATGAAATCCTATGTTGGACCTCTTCTGGCAGGTTTTCTCAAAATGGAGGAGAAGCTCCGTATGCTAGAAACTTCAAGAACTAGCGAGTTGGATGTTGTTGGGTAGAGATATGGTCAAGCTCTCCCATTTGGAGCTCTTGATTCTACCTTTAAGGGCCTTCCCTTGTGATGTGGACCTTCCTCCCTATTTTGTGGATCCCTAACTCCCTCTCCCTTCCTATAAATCAAATCCCCTCCATCCCCAAATGGTTGGTCATTGATTGCCTACATTCTTATGCTGAGATTATGCCTAAATGTTTCCCATCTAAATTGGAGAAGGAGTGCTTGAAGATTCTTGTCTTGTACTTGGACATACACCAAAAGGGGGCCTCCAACATCAAGGAAATGGTTTTATTCTTCCCTTTTTTTATTCATTAATATATACATCTGATGTTCACTTTCCATAAATGTCTAATTATTTATGCATTTTGCTTGATGCTCCTTGATCTATCGTGTAGTTTATATTTGATATATACTATGTATGCTCTTGTATATTATATTGTCCTTTGATCTCTCTTGCAGGTACTCGTACGTAAGGAACGAGCAAGGAGCAAGCCTGGACGTTAAGAAATCGAAGTCCTCGTCAAAGGATTGAGAAATTAGCATCAGAGCGGCGTAGGCTTCTCTCTTTCTCTCTGCACTTTTAAACATAAGCAAGGAAAGTTCGCATTAGTTTGTTTAGATTGTTTCTCGACTCACTCATTGGGCTAGATATATCACCTTTTTCCGCAGAGGGGATTTATCTTCACAACAGGATGACGCAGTAGAAGGTGCGTTCACAGCAAGTCTTCAAGGTTTGTCTAATTATGGTTTCCGTTCAAAAGGTAAGAATGGAAACTCGATAAAAGTAGTGGTTGTGACACATCTTTCTACCCATATGAAATACCTTCCTTTTATTGTGAAAGTTCTTCAATATCTCATATTTTCTCTTGCACATTATTTTATATCAATTTTAATCGACCGTATCTTTTTCATTGCAGGTTGGGAACAATTGTGGTGGCTTCATTGGAAATTTCATTATATGTGACCCTAACCTTCTATTTGTTAGGTTAGGAGTAGGATTAGTTGAATTCTACCCCTCTCTTGCACTCATTTGACACTCATTCTCCTTAGTATTTCTTGTGTTTTCTCACTTTTGTCTTCCATCATGCTTTGGTTTAAACTTCCTTTTTCTTGTCTTTTGGTTTTTCTTTCTTGTTGATTCGTGTATTTTCTTTTCTATTCTATTAATAAGACATTGCATGAAGGGTGTTCCATTTTGGCTCGAAACAGAATGTGCCAAATATAAAAGGGCTTTATGAAAATGCAACATTTATTTGACCTTCAGTCTTTCTTCTATGTCTTGTTTCACCTGTTGGTTAATGATGTTCTGACAGAAAATATGATCCTTGTGTTAGGAAAGAATTGTGTCGAACCATGATCTCCATGTCTATTCTAGAAACCTCATGTATACACTCGGGTTTTTAAGTTTCGGTGTTTTCAAGGTGATCCAACCAAGTAGAGAATGATAAGGGGAAAATCTAAATGAGCAAACCAAAATCAGAGATCTTATATATACTTCTTTGAAAGGACATCCTCTTCTGCTCTCAATAAGTCAGGATCCCTCTTTTGCCCATAAAATGAATAATTTCATATGCACATTCCTATTTAAATATACAAATAAAGGTGAAAGAAGAGAAAGGATTCTTGCATAGAGAGGTGAAGCAAGCAACTCTGTCAGGGTATTTTTCAGGCTTGCTAGGAGCAGAGAAATGTTTGTGTTCTTGTAGTGACTCCATCGAGGTACTTTCCAAGTCTACTGGCAACGGATCAACACCAGAGATTAAAAAACTATACTCTAGAAATCTAAAGCATAACATAGTCCATTAATACTTTTCATATGCGAGTCCAATCCACGTTGACAGTCAATGCGCACTGACATCGACATTTTCTCACTTCTAGTTGTGTTTGTACTTCTATTTCGGTGAGTTTTTCAAATTGTCGCTTTCACGCACCTTTGTTTTCGCAAGTGTCGTTTTCATGTTTTTAGTCGTCACTTTTTCTTTATTTTTCTCTAATTAGTGTCGTTTTCATGTTATATTCACTCTAGCATGTGTTGTTTTCATTGTCGTTCGCATATTGCAAGTGTCATTCACACTTTAGCACTTGTCGTCTTCTAACATGTTAAGTGTCGCACAATGTACATAAGCTTCTTTTGATGGTTTCAAGAGGTTCTCCTTGTGTAAATGAGTCAATATTACCATGTAAACCTCCATCACACTCATTTCCAAAATTTTAAGCATTGTCACACAAGTGTCATCACAATTGTCACAAAGTGTATCTTTAGTGTTGCACTTGTCATAAGTTGTCATAAAGGTTGTTGCACTAAGGGAAGTATGTTGATAATTTGTTTTGAATGATCTATGTTGTGTTTTCAAGCACTCTAAGTGTGTGATCACAGTCAAGTCCTATCACTATTCACATCAATTTCACTCATCCCACACTTAGCCAATTTTTGGAAAATTCCCAACAACTTAGCCTTATCTGACCTTCTTGAGTTATGCATTGCGTAGTCCCAACCCTCAAGCTGCAACCCTGCCTCTTGACACTGTGAAATGTGCAGTTCCTGCCTTCTAGGACTATCTACTACACGGTTTCAGTACTCAAGCCTAAGCCTTGGCCTCCAAAATTGCACAATTCAGTCATCCAAATTGGCCTCAACTGCGCACTACGCAGTCTCTAATCTCAAGCTCAAACCATGAGCTCTTGAATTGTGCAAATACATAATCACATATTTTTCACTGCCTCACATAACTATGTAGCTGTCAGAAACAGGGAAAAACCCCACAGCCTGACTTATTGAGCCTCAAAACCACGCAATCTACCTTCACATTCCAACCTGAATTACACATTGTGTTGTCTCAAGGCTCAAGCCTCAGTCCTGAGCTCTTGAACTGTGCAAATTCACAATCACCTGGGCTCCTTTGTCTTCCATAACTATGCAATGGGAAAAATCAGTGTTCAAGCCCTCAGCCAGCCTCCCTGAGTTCCCCAACTGCGCAATATTTTTGCTCAGTCCAAACCTGAACTACACATTGAGCAGTCTCGAGGCTCAAGCCTGGCCCTTGATTGCCTGAGATGCACAATTATGTAGTCACTGAGCCCCTCCCTCAGCCTACCACCCAGTTCCAGCTCAGTCAGTGGATCATCATGTAGCATCTTAGACTAGGGGTTTATCGGACTAATGTTGTCTTGTCATAATTGGATTACATATGCAGGAACTCTATCATGTTATGGAAAGATGATGAAGAAGGATATGGAGAAGGAGGACAAGCTAGAAGACACCTAAGGACCTGAGAAGATAAGATGATCATCATACAAGAAGATGAAGGAACAATGGATTACAACATAAGCCCAAATATCAAGACCGCATGAATACTCCATCTGATTCACAACCCTTTGGAGGGTAGATATGAAGAAAAAATCATATCTCTCATGAAGATGAAGCATTGGATACATCTCTTATTGAAGATAGAAAGAAAGAAGCAACAAGAAGGATAGCTTGGCACTACCACATCATCATGCATTCCATGTCATCAGTGTCATGTCATGTCCTTTCACAAGTAATCATGTGCCACATCATTTGTGGATTATGTAATTCTATATTGGAAAATGTAATGTGAAATGGAAGTCCAAGAGTCATCTATGTAATGTGAAGAGTCATGTAGGAAGTCGAAAAGTCATGAGAAGTCAAACAATCATGACAATAGTCCAAGAGTCATAAGGGAGGTGAAGGATCACCCCATTTGTTATATATGCACCCTCATTGTTCATGCAAAGGACTTTTAACCTTGGCTCCTCTGGCAAGGCATTAGGGAGACAAGCTAGTTCTTTTGGGGAGCAAGAAGCAGCTCCAACGCTCCATTATTATGCCTAATGGTGTTCGTTGTATACATGTGCCTTGTGACTTTTACTTAATACTTGAAGCCTGATAGTTAGCATGTTTTCATGCATGGATTGTGAATATTTGTAAGGTTGCTCTGTGAATATTTATGGTTCATGTTTTCTTTCACCTATACTAAAATAGTTGAACTATTTCAATTATTTTAGTGCTTGTATAATTGAGAATGTGTTGTAATGGTTGTTATAATTGTCACATCCCTGTGGACTATTCCACTAGATGTTAAACAGATCTTTATTGTTTATAATGGTTGTAATGATTGTCGCATATTTGTGGACTATTCCGCAGGATGTTAGATGGATATCTTTTGTGTGTATGTGTCTCTACTAGGCTAGTACTATTACCTCTCTCCTAGAGGGTCACTTTTCTTTCCCTCCGCAGTAGAATAATATTGACACACATACAACTGAACACTCACCGGGCATACTCACTTGTTGATCCAATATTACATGTGCATAACTCTCTTGTGTTGAACTTTGTAGCCAAGGAAAACCTATAAGAATATATGGAAATCGGGTTGATATCCTATATGGGGCTCCTATTCCAAATGGTGTGAGGTCTAATTTGGACTTCAAAATGGGGAGACCCCCTTAGTTGACGGATTTCCAACACCGTCAAAATGTGCTTAAAATTAAATGCTTTAAATAAAGTGGCTTATAGATGGGAAAGATAAAAAGCACAGACTTAGAATAATATCGTTGTGGACCATTCCACTAGATGTTAGACGGATATCTTATGTGTGTGTGTGTGTGTCTACTAGGATGGTACTATTATCCCTCTCCTAGAGGCTCACTTTACTTTTCCTCTATAGTAGAAGAATATTGATACACATACAACCGAACACTCACCAGGCATACTCACTTGCTGATCCGAGATTCCCTGTGCATAACTCTCTTGTGCTAGACTTTGCAGCCAAGATAAACCTATAACAATATATGGTAATCGGGTTGATATCCCAAATGGTGCTCCTATTCCAAACGGTGCGAGGTCTAATTGGTACTTCACATCAAAGAGATCCCCTTGTTTGACATATTTCCAGCACCGTCAACATGTGCTTAAAATTAAAGGCCTTAAAGAAAGTGGTTTATAGATGGGAAAGATAAAAAGCACGGACTTAGAAAGGAATATGCTGAGATTGAGGCTTTATTGTCTATTTCTAATCCATGGAATCTTGGGTGCTTCTCAAATACACAACAAAATGCCATGTCCCTAGAGGCTCATAAGAGGTATATTTTAAGATTACAAGAAGAGGAATGGAAGCTCAAGATTCGTGCCATCTGGATTGGAGGTGGTGACAACAACACAAATTTTTTCCATAATTTTGCTTCTTAGTGTAGGAGTAAAAATACTATATGGGAACTAACGAATGGTGCAGGTAGGAATATTTACAATCTACAGGACCTCTACAAGGAGGCTATTTGATATTTTGGGGGCCGATTTCATGCTAGGGAAGATGTGGATATTGATAATCAAATGAAGGTCATTGGATCATACCCACAGATGTTCTATGTGGATAACGATGATTATGTTGGGCAGTCGATCACTATCAAAGAAGTGACTTATGTTATTAGGTATTTTGCTAAGGATAAATGCCTGGGGCCAAACAAGTGGACTGTGGAAATATTCCTACATTTCATGGACATATGGGACCTGGTCTGATTCTAATGAGTGAAGAATCCAAGACGCTGCATAAAATATCCGGTGCCTTAAATTTATAGTTATTGCACTCATTATAAAGGTTTCCAAGTCAGCCTCTTTCCAAGATTATCATCCTCTATCCATGTGCAATATTACATACAAAATGGTGTCAAAGATTAATTCCATTTGATTGAAAGATAAGTTATCAAACCATATCACCCCTGAACAATTTGGTTTTTTAATATATCGCCAATTCTAGGACAATGTGGTCATTTCTCAAGAATGCATGCATTCCATAAAAGTCAAAAAGGACATATTAAAATTGGATTTGCATAAAGCATATGATTGTGTGGATTGGGATTTTCTTCGGATGATTCTACGTAAGATTAGCTCACGGTGGGGGTGGTTGACTAGATAATGGCATGTGTCACTTTTGTTAATTATGTTGTCCTCGTTAATGGGTGCACCCTCGAATTCCTTTAAGGCATTGTGGGGGTTGCGACAAGGATTGTCTTTATCTCCCCTTTTATTCCTTTTGGTGATTGATGGGATAAACAAGAGAATACATGAGGTTATTATTAGGGGTTTATTTGTGAGTATAAACATTTCAAAAGAGACCTTTATTACACATTTAATTTTCACAGATGATTTCCTACTCTTTGGGAAGGTACCCACGGTTGAGTGGGTGCACCTATATCATATTATCTCTCAATTTGACAATGCTTCTAAGCTATATATGAATAAGACAAAATCATTGCTTTAGCATGCATCCTATGATCGCGACATTGTCTCAAAGATTGCTGATATTTTTTTCTGTCGATGTGGCTCAAATGGACAATAGTTTCAAATACCTTGCTTTCCATCTGAAATTGAACAAATATGGAATTCGATACTGGCACTAACTAACCAATAAGTTTGAAAATATATTGATGACTTAGTCTCATAGATGGTTGTCGCTTGGGGGTAGATTTGATTTTAACTCAATTTTCTTACAAAACATATATGTTTATTGGATGCATATGTACATTCTACCCAAACATATCATCAAAAATATCAACTCCGTTATAGCAAATTTTATTTGGTCGAGGTCAAAAGAGGCAAGCAAGATTCACCTTAGGATATTACTTTGTGAAAAGAGAATGGTGGCTAGGGTTTAAAGAATTTGGAGAAAGTTGGTTGGGCTATGGTGGTTAAGAGTTTTTGGCGTGCTTTATTTGGATTTGGACTATGGAAAAATATTATCAAGGAAAAATATCTCAAAAACCAAACACTCCAAGACTAGATCAAATCTGGGGTGCGAACTCATGTTTATGTCTCCTATATATGGAATAGTTTCATGAAGGTGAAACAATGGTTGATTGGTAATTTGCGGTTGGAGATCAGATTGGGTAATGTGGTTGAAATTGGTTTGGACCCCATATGGGGTTTTCAAGGAAATCACACGTTGCCTTTATCTATCATCAGGTACATCCATAACTTGGGTATATATTTCCTTAATTAAATTCATATTACTTTTGATCCTATATTCCAATCTCCAACTTGGATAAGTTCTATTGAATTGGGATTAATTAGGGAACTAGTAGAGATTTGGGATATTTAAGTGGTTAATTCATACTTGGCGAGCATCACCTTGGTGGACAAGGTGGATAATTTCATTGGGATGGAAAATCTGCATAGGGACAGATCTCTGTTGAGGAGATCTACATGTATATTTCTTTTGATCAACAAGTAATGATGGATAGAGAGTGGTTCCATAAAATTGGTCATGGAAGATGCCCTTGAAACTCAAATGTTTCGGTTGTTTATTCTAGAAAAATAAGATCCTAACTTGGGAGAATATCTGCAAGGATGCTTAATCACACCTCACAGACGCATTACATGTAGGAACAAAAATGAATATGCCTTACACCTATTTCTCAAGTGCCCATTTATTGTGGCCATTTGGATTGGAGGTTTACAAATATTAAATAGCAATGCACTTTGGGATTTTACTTCTATTGAAGAACCTATTCAGGTGTGGAAGTCAGATTATAAGGAAGTTAGAACACTTCCTTCCTTTATTTCTGGGAATTTGGAGAAGCAAAAGTTCTTTCGTTTTTTAAGACACTCCATATGACATTAACGGGAATGGCAATAGCATATGTGCATTTCTCAATGAATTAAGACGAGGGGTTCAAAAGGTTTTGTAGAGATGCATACAAGCTATAAATTATTGGATCAGATATCCCTCTGGTTTCTTTGATGGGGTTGCACATCTCGATAGATGTGGCAATGGGGCATACATTGTTATGAACCCATATCTATATTACCTTTTTAGTTGGATTAGCAGCATTGTTACAAACACTCGGCCAAAGATTATTGCACTATGGGAATCTTATTTTGTGCTAGATGGTTATTTATTGAGTCTTTGCATGTATACGGGGATTCCAAAGTTTCTATCGATTGGGTAAATGATATGTCTTCATTTGAACCTCCTTTGCTTATTAACTGGATGCACTAAATTTGGAGAATGGAAATGCTTTTCAATTCAGTGAATTTCAACCATATTTACATAGAACAAAACAATATTGTTGATGCACTTTCAAAACAAGGTCATAAATATCGGTTGGGGGAGATCTACTACTCTATTTACAGTATGAGAAGAATTCAAAGGACTAGAAAAATCCCTTGTACATGAGCTTCTCTATAATATTGATGAAAGGATTGCTCACATGTAGGGTATATGTTTTTTTATCATAGGCATAATAGTGGTAATAATATGTTTAAAATTTTTATATAAGACATTTTTTGAGAGGGATATCCAAATTTGGAAATGATGTATGTTTAATACTATTAGAATCAGTCAAGGAACTGATTGTTTCGATTCTGAAATATCAATCATATGTAACTGGTTTTTTTATTAATACAAAAGCATGCAATTTTTCTTTTATGAAAAAAATGGCAAATGCGTTTAAGAAATGCTTTTGACATTTTGATAAGGATGGGAACATATCATGTAAGTTCTCAATTGTTGGTCTTGGATTTTAATCTGTTTTTATTGGGAACTTCTGTAATTCATTGGATTTGGATGGTGAAATTCTTTGCATCCTTGGACTACGTCTTTTAGTGGTTAAGTCTAGCTAAATTTGGTTTTTTAAATCATTGTGTTATCCTTTCTTCTAAGTTTAGTTTTTGTGGCCTTATGCTTTGATGGAATAATGTACTTTGCTACTTGTTTCTGTATTTGTGCATGTCGCTAAGTAGTGATGATTTTTCTTTAATTACCTCAATGAATTGAAAATTGAACAAAATTAAAACCTCATAGTGAGCCCTTTAGGTGAATGAGATCTCTTGTTTACTCAACTGGGTATATCTCTCTCTTTGAATGTAGGGCCTCTAACAGTGTCGACGATTAGCATGCTTTCTATTATATAAAAAATGACAATATTTGTAAGAAGAATAGATGGGCTAACTAGCTATATATAGTATTTTTATGTTCATGAAAGGCAGAGTCTGTGACAGACTTCATTGATTGGATGCCTTTGATGAACAAATTGAAATCGTAATTGTCACAAACTATAAATATTTTGATGGTTTGTCTCTACATCTTTCAAGGTATTGCCTAGTCACAGAAGGAGACATGGCAAACAAAAGTTGTGTTCGTGCAGCAAGACAATAAATGGGAGAATAGGCTACATTTTTATTTTCAAGACAAGGAAAGAGAAATTTTCTTTGAATCCTTCCTTAACCTTTTCCAGAAACATTGTTTCATTCTATAGAATTGAGATGAACAAATGAGAATGCAATCGTTTATTAAAGACTAGTTTTCCTATAAATTGTAAACTTTGTTTCATTCTGTAGAAGTGAGATGAACAAATGATAATGTAATCTTTTATCAAAAACTAGTTTTTTATATAGATTGTAAACATTTAGTTTAGTCATACTGTACTAATAATGTAATCTTTTATCAAAAATTGGTTTGTATATAGATTGTAAACATTTAGTTTAGTCATAACGTACAAGTGAACAGATTTCACCCATTAAAAAATGAAACAATAGCTAGAGGTTCAGGTAGCTAAATGTTAGAATCCTTTTCTTATTCTAGTGATTGAATGTGAGTGTATTAAACTATATTTCCTGTATGAAAATTTTAGAACTCAGACATAAACCTTATAACATTCCATTAACATGTTGTCTTTCCATCTAATCTAGAAATTCTAATGAGATTTTAGTAATGTGACCAAATAGCAATAGTCTATGTAAATGGGGGTTGGATAGGTTCGTTAAAGGGTTAAGAATTCAATGGGAAGAAATTGTAAGAGGACAATTTTAAAAAGTCCCAAAAGTTGTGTGTGCGGGATCTTAATTACAATGGATTAATTTGTAGGTTCCCACAAGAAATCATGGTTCTCCCTGGATAAGGGTGGCGATTTGGCATGAATTTCATGATTATCCTTTTGCAACCCAATATAGGCATCAAGACTCCATTCATTTGGTTAAGCTAGCTTTGAATTGATGTACGTGATTGTCTTTTTCTTCTTTGATCAAGTTTTGATATTACTTCGTATCTATTGTTGGTAGGTGAGGAAATTGTTTGCAAGTGAGGATTTTCTATGCATACACAAGGTTGGAACAAGGGTGATGGTGTGTAGGTGGGATTTAGGGTTCAAATTCTGAATTTAGGCTTTGATACCACATCTAGGGACCCATTAGGGGTCCTTAAACTATAACAAAATTTCCACAATTTTACAGCGTATAGAAAGAACAACATACTTAACAACACTATATTTGACACAACATATTGAAGTATATAAAAATTTATCTATGTGCAATATATATAACTTAACCAAACAACAACAAGAATACCTTGTTACAGTGGCTTGGTTGCAATGCTCCTTTTGGGACCACCCCACTAAATATGCCACACTTCCAACTAGAAAATTCCAACCAACTTAGCTCGAGAAACCTCCACAAGTTTCCTAGTCATACTAGCCCAAGTCCAAACCACAACCATAGTGCATCTGAGTTCCCAATGTCAACACCCCTCTGGTATGCAACACCAAAATCCACCATTCATTATAAGATCCCCCAAATCCTCTCCAATCCTCCCAAGTTTTGAAATCCTTCCCCTCCCCTCAAAGTTTTCTCAAAGCTACCAAAAAAATGGCCCCCCTCTCCCAACTTTTCTCGCAATTAAACCCCCCCCCCCCCCCACCCCCCGAATTCCCATGGTTTTCTCCTCACCTCACTCCCTCATCAATGCCACCAACCTCTATCCCCTTCTTGAGCCTACAAACCCTCATTCATCACTGCAACCATCCCCACCTATCCTCTTATCCTCAAATTAATTTATTCTCAAGTTAATTTAAAACCCTCATTCATGACTCCAACAATCCTCACCTATCATCGTATCCTCAAGTTAATAATAATTACTTTAGGTGTCGATCAATCAAAATGGATTCTTAATCATTCTAATTCTATATTGAATTAATTATAATTTAAGCCTACAAACCCTCATTCATCACTGCAACCATCCCCACCTATCCTCTTATCCTCAAATTAATTTATTCTCAAGTTATAAACCCTCATTCATGACTCCAACAATCCTCACCTATCATCATATCCTCAAGTTAATTTGGGGTCAGACTTGGCAAGTCATAAAAAAATGATAAATAATAAAATAATAAGAATTACTTTAGGTGTCAATCAATCAAAATGGATTCTTAATCATTCTAATTCTATATTGAATTAATTATAATATAGTCAGAATTAATGTTAATCAATTAATTAATCATTAATCAAGTTTAATATCATCATAAAATCGATGCAAAGTGTGGATATATAGCTAGCATACACATACCTTGTAGGTATATTAATAATACTTATAAGAATCAAGCGCAAAAGTAAATCGCTCAACAAGTAGTTTAATAACTTAAGATAACTAAATCAAAGAGTAAGCATTATAAAATGTCTCACCAGTAAACAAATCCTAACCATTGAATAAAACTATCACTAAAATTCAAAACAAGTAATAAAATACATCATACTCAAAAAAACATATAGATAAGCCCCCAACGCTCAACATCTATTGTACACAATGGAACAAAGAATAAGTTGGCTCTAAATTCACTTTACAACACCCCATACTTTATATTATCATTTTTTCTTTCAAATGAATACATAAACATGGAAATAGAAAAGGAAAACAACTTTGGGACACTATTGTTAGTTGTCTCAAGTAATCTACGATTTTATCCGTTTACCTCATTGTGGTCGAGTGGCAAGTACCATTTGAGTTTATTATTCCACTTCTTTAATAATGTAATTGTTTATATCATTGTTTATGAAAATTGAATTAATGTAATTGTTTATGTCAATGTTTATGAAGATGGAATTATTGTTGTACATTGAAACTTATTATTCGTGTTTGGCCCATTTTTGCCACTTAATGATAATTAAATTATCATAGCATTAGTGTTTCCTATGCAGTGTTGGCAATCAACTTTAAATTGGTTTTCATTGGTATCATGCACATAGAATTTATCCTTTAGATTTTTATGCTTTTAATTTTAAATGCTTGTGAAAAACATCATTTTCCCATTTGTTCATATGGTATTTGCCCGTGGTTATAATATATGCATGAAAAAATAATTTATTGGTGTTTTCTCGTATTTTATGTGAATTAGAGGAAAAATTTAAGGATGTAAATTTATATTAAAGTCTATAAACCTTTGCAAATCTATTGATCTCTAATTTGCGAATTGTAAAAAATTGGCTATATTTTTATAAAATAAAAAAACAAGAACAAATTTCTAATGGTTTTATATAGTTTTTATAAAATTTTGGCAAATTAATTTTATTCTATAATATTTGAGTGAAACATTTAAAAAAAAAAAAAAATTAAAATTAGCAAATCGTTTTTGGGAAAGAAACATGTTTTCATGGAAAATTACCCATCTAGTCTTTGTTAATTTTGTTTCATTGAAGCCTCTCCTTATTAATTTTGTTAATTTTGTTTCATTGAAGCCTCTCCTTATTAATTTTGTTTCATTGAAGCCTCTCCCTTTATATTGCAATTGCAACTTTTGAGACACTTTCAAATGATGTGTAATCATCACCGTGAAATGATTCCCCTTCATGTGAAAGTTTTGAATTTTGAATATGCTTCCTAAGGAAGAGTCACATCACTCGCACTAACCATAACAAACTATAGTAATCACTTATCCCCATTGGTTCCTTCACAGTCGCCCATTGTTTCTTTTTTCTATTTAAACATCCCCTTCTTTCTAACGAAAGAATATGGTTTACAAATATAAATTGAATAAGAAAAACACACTGCACACGGAAGCCCATGTACTGGTACATTCAATGGACAATAATGCAACATGCATCACATTTATCAACGTGTACTCCGCAAATGAATAGCCAACATACGGGACCCTAACCTTAGATGAGTAACAAAGCCACGTCCATATAACATTATATCACGCATGACAAATATAAGCCGCGTGATTAAACCACATTTATCCATCCAACAAACATCAATGCAAAACCCCGTGACACGTAAAAAAAATGCAAACAAGATATAATTAACACATTGTATACTTGGACAAATTCTAGATCCACTTTTGTTTCCTTCCCAAATTCATTTAGGGAAATTTTGTTGAACATGCATGACTGGATATATTAGGAAACATGATAAAATACATTATTTTGTGGAAGCAACTCTCTATAGAGCAAGCATCAACAACCCAAAACCAGAAACAAAAAGAGCTGCTTACCAGGTGAATAGGCTTCGTGATAGTACGGGCTCAATGTCGAGCTAAAAAAGGTTCATTTGGAAAATAGGCATTCAACATAAAATGCCGAAAAATGAATGTTGAAGCCACTTTGTTTCTGATTTCTTACCAGTGTCTCTCAATTGGTATTATCCTCAACCAACCAAATTCAGATGGGCATAGAAAACACACAAAATTGTGTATAAACATAGAGCTTGTCTCTTTTGTGAACAACAGGATACCATTTTAATTCAGCAGACTCTCTCCATGTTTACAAAAACACCGTAGACATCATAAGAATTATCAAGGAAAAATTCGACGATCTCGTTTCTAACAGCAGAATAGGAATCTATCACACTACCAAGCACCTAGAAAGGTCCATGGTATACCAACGTAGATTTATCTTAAATACATATCTAACATGAGCATAGAGGGATTCAATTTCTTCACTAGCAAATTTTCTTATGAGTAGACATTATTTAAAAATTTTGTATAGTTATTTAATTTATTTATTTTTTAAATTATTTTAGTCAATATAAACAAAATTTCAACTTTGATGACGGACGGACAGACTTACACATCATACTGGACTGTAGAACGAACCTCTCGGCTCAATAAACAGTGATAATGTAATGTTTGGCAACTCCAACAATTCAAAGATATGCATACATAGTAGAGTGATGTTACAAAGGCAAGTGATTGTAGCAATCAAAACCATTTATATCTTCTGTTTTACTGTTATGTAATATTTAGGTATATTTTAAAATCTATGCAAATACAAGAATTATTGTTTCCTTTTAAATCTACGAATAAATACACCCCCAAAAGAATGGCGGAGGAGATTTCTACTCTGGCTAATTTTACACAATTCTCCATTCTTTGGAAAATGGCGAACATGAATTCTTCAAGCAGTCGTACATTTTTCTTTTCATATAATAATAAAAACGAAAATGACAATTAGTCTTATAGCTTTAAATCTGACTTCAAAAGGTATAAAGCAAGGTCTATGCCGAATAAAAAAATATTTATGTTAATTTTTTCAGTACAATAGATACAAGTACTTTATTTATAAACTATGATAATTACTTCCAATGATGTAGATGTTATTTAGCACAATAAGATGATAATTAAACAATTATACTTCAGAAATTCAACCACATAGACACTAAAGCAATAGAGATCACAAAGCACAAAGAGACAAGAAGTTCTACCCTAGTAAAACCCAATGGGGAAAAACCCAGCCAACTTTTTCCTTAGAGAATCAACGCAATAAAAGATACATTAAAGTTAAACTAACCAGCAAGATGACAACCACAAGATGCCTCAAGAAGCCATGTCAAAACTTCCCCAAGTCACTTCAAGATGCCTCTCCACAAACTCACACTAGATCTGCACTAGGGCTGAATTTCAGCCTCTCCTCATCTCAGAATTTCAAACCTTAGACCAGACTTTATCCACAGAAGTTCGGACCTGTAATACACACATGCGAGGGAAGCAGAGAATTCACACGTGCAAGGGCACTCTTCCTTGTGCTCGGCTTCTTTTTCACCTTCAACTTGGCATTCTTCTTCCTCATCTTCCTTCACTAGGATGGATCAGAAATACACTTGATTGTGAGATGTGAATTGTGCCTGGGGTGGAGACAAGTGGCCTCTATATATACAAGCTGGAAGCCGTTGAATAGGTGCCCTCTGGGACAGGGCCGACTTCAACAGAGGGAGGCCTTCTTGGGCATCTTGTGGTGTCTAAAATGTAAATTCAAATTTTCATTTTCCCACTTTCATAAGGTCATGAAGAACATGCTTTATAATATTTTCTTTTGAATACAAAAATCAAAAATATTTTTCTTTTCTTGCAAGCATGAAGAACATGCTTCATATAATTTTCTTTTACAAATATAATTTATATCTCATCATTACAAGCACATTTGAAACATTATAAAGACCAACCATAGCTACAAAATTCAACATATACAATGACAACCATAAGGTTATCAGACACAAGTACTGTACTGTGGAACATTCAGGACGCAGACAGCAGTAACTATATTTTCTCCTTGATTTTTGAAAGCCAAATTGAAGTTACTTTCAAATGGAAAAGGACATTATTAAATTGCTGTATGGGGGTGCAAAAAAAATATGCATGAAGTGAGAAGTTGATTATATACAGAATGTTTTCATCTACAATTAGCGTTTCTTTCTACTTGACTTTCCTGGACGACGGCTTGTCTTTGAGGTCGACTCAGGTTGCAGCACAATGGTTCCATCCCTAATGTCAGCAGAGTCTGAACAGTTTTCTACGGTCTTCTGTGCTTCAATATATACCATGAAATCTCTGACCTGTAATAAGGTTGAACCAAACAATAAAAACTGGATCTCAAGAGACCAGAACTTTTCTCAGGAGAGAATAACCCAGTGAAATAGGAATTTACCTGTTCTTCCAAATCGGCAATTTTTTCATCCCTTGCTTTTATGGCCAACTGCTCCCTACAAAAGAATAAATTGAAGAATATACACTTAAAATAAGGAAATTTTGATGGCAAACTTAAAAGGAAAGCAACAAATTTCAGGTTGTCATCTCTTCATTCTTATGAGCATG
This sequence comes from Pinus taeda, assembly GCA_000404065.3. Lineage (NCBI taxonomy): Eukaryota > Viridiplantae > Streptophyta > Pinopsida > Pinales > Pinaceae > Pinus > Pinus taeda. The sequence goes on from APFE031234509.1 coordinate 80,495, forward strand.
CATAAAAGCAAGGGACCAAAACTTTTCACCCACACTTCCATTCACATCCTCTTGATTCTAAAAGGTGCTTCTCAAAATTTCTCTATCACAGAAGGAATTTAAGGAAGGAGTTTTGGATCTCTTTCAGCATTTCTGAAATGTTTCTTCTACAAGGTGGAAAATGGGCTAACAGATTATACCTCTGTTCAATCTCTTCAACTTTTTTCCTCCATAGTGCCTGATTTGCAACCAAGTTCTTATTAACCTACAAACAAACTCCGTGAACATCAGTAAATCTGCCTGGTCAATAGGATAAAACACCTTTTACAGCAAATTTATCTCTTTGCGGTTTCTATGCCACATAACCCAACAGAACGAAAACAAACTTCTGTCTAACAAAACATATACCTCAATCAGAAAGGTGTTCTCCTTGGTGCATTCTTCAAGCTTAGCTTGCAATTTTTGTAGTTTTATGTTTGTAGCCTTCTGCATACCTTCAGAAACAGCAGTCTCTCTCTGCTGCCTGACTTCAGCAAGTAATGAATCGTAGTACTGTCAAACCAGTAGCAAAAGCTTTTAAACAGTAAATTCCAGTATGCCGAATCTAATAGAACATGCATAATTCATTTTATTATTCATTTGAAACTAACACGATATCGTCTACAGAATTTTCAACATGCAAAAGAATAACAAAGTCGATGGCAATAAACTTTTTAACAGCCACATGATAGAGTCACGTAGTCTATAACTCAGTTTATAAATGATCAGGTTAACAAACTCAATAGGAAATAATAATGAACTTGGCAAAACATTAATTGAGCTTTACGTTCTTTATGAAAGTTTGTTAATCCGCAAGAAATATTTAGGCAGGGCTCTATAAATATACCTGTCGTTGATTCTCTAGCTGACTTGTCAGAAGATTATTATACTCATCAGCTATCTGTCCAAATCGACAGCATGTTATTGTCAATGCATTTGTGTCCATACAGGGACCACTTAACCTAGTATACGCAAGGAATGCATACTTGTAAACCTTTGGAAAAAATAAACGACTTACAAAAAAATATAGAAATTTTGATGATAATTCAAAATCATTCTCACCGCTTCAATTTTACTGTCCAAAAGAACACTCTCAAATCCAGCATCATTACTGCATTCACACCTCCCACAATCGTCACCAGTATCTCTACAATGGGCATTTAACTCTACCAATTTACCATCAGTTTTTGACTGTATAAGTCGATGAACATAGTTATCACCAACATAATCCCAGACCCGTTGAGTCTCCAAATCAAGTGAGTAACAATGTTGAGTTTCTTTCCAATGCTTTATGGCATGACCTGACTTATACCTGCCAAACATATGTGGTCAATACTTGTGAAGGAAAACTAATGAAATGCAAATCTTGGTTACAAAACAATCGAGGCTACCTTCCACATCCAACAAAACCACAGATAACACAGATCCATAGGTTCTCAGATGTTGAACAGACTGAACAAGTAGACTTCTCAGGCTGCTGCTGACAATATCTACAGACCTGCAAGTAGAAGAAAATGATGATTATCTATAAATTGAACAAGACGTCTTCCATCCAACTTTAATTTTTTAATGTACTTTTTAACCTTAACACACTTTAATAGGCACACACATTTCCTGCAAAAAAATGACATTTTATTCTCTCTTTTCTGTTCCCCCCTAAATGTATTCTGATTGATTATGAAATGTTCTTAAAATATTTGTGTATTCCTAGGATTTTATGTTGAGAAGATTTGTTCCCAGAATGCTTTATTGTCAAAAAGAATCACTTGGTAAAAAGGCAGAAATTAGCAACAAATATCCATCTCAAGCATCTGTGAATGACAAGATTGGCATGGATAAAATGGCCTGAAATATAGATATATACATATTCCAGAAAAAAGATTCAAGAATTGACTAGTAGATCGCATGCTCCTTGCACATATTATTCTGAAATACTGAATAATTACACAACCAATCATTATTAGTATAGAACAACTCAAACATCAAGCATTCATCCTACCACAAGAAGTTTGGTATAATAACAATGACAAGGGAACAATGGGCTCAATTAGAGAGAATTTAGACTTCAGAGCATAGTTTTAAAAACCGGAACCAGGCATCGAACCAGTCACCTATCTAACCGTGATTCAAACCCGAACCGGATCAAACCGGATTCAATAAACCGAGAATTGAAAAAAGTAAATAAACTATTTATTTTTTAATGAAAATACTTATTTTTAAGATTACAAACCATGATTGCAAACCATTAGAGACAAAATATGGAAATTCCTCTCATCTATATACCATGTAAGGGTGCATATATCAAAATGGCACCGAGTGCAATACATATCAATGATATCATCCACAAAATATATAACCAATGAGGCTCTAAATGGCCTCTACAGTCCTTAAACAATGCTAAAACTCAAGCTACTAGGCCACTAGCCTACTACAAGTACAAAGTACAAACTCAAACTCAAAGTACAAATCATTGATCAACATGATCACTCATCAAACTCATCACCACTACTAGAGATGGGATCATCAGTAGGAGCTACATAAACATCATCTAGGTCAGAGTCTAAGGACTCCTCACACTCCTCTCCAGCCTCAATAGCAATACTAGGCCTAGCAGAACTAGACACACCAGTTGGCTGAGTTGCACAACTATTGCTCCCCAAAATATATATCAATGATATCATCCACAAAATATATAACCAATGAGGCTCTAAATGGCCTCTACAGTCCTAAATCAATGCTAAAACTCAAGCTGCTAGGCCACTGGCCTACTACAAGTACAAAGTACAAACTCAAACTCAAAGTACAAATCATTGATCAACATGATCACTCATCAAACTCATCACCACTACTAGAGATGGGATCATCAGCAGGAGCTACATAAACATCATCTAGGTCAGAGTCTAAGGACTCCTCACACTCCTCTCTAGCCTCAATAGCACTACTAGGCCTAGCAGAACTCATCACCACTACTAGAGATGGGATCATCAGCAGGAGCTACATAAACATCATCTAGGTCAAAGTCTAAGGACTCCTCACACTCCTCTCCAGCCTTAATAGCAATACTAGGCCTAGCAGAACTAGATGCACGAGTTGGCTGAGTTGCACGACTACTGCTCCCCTCACCAATACCATGTGCCATGCTTGGGCCTAGTGGTTCACTTCCTCCAGCTACCGGTTCAACTACCAAATCTGCATCGGGATCAACACCCCCCAAACTCCATCGATCAATATCAAAATCAACACCAAACTCAGTTGGATGAGATTCCTCTACCCATTCTAAAGATGGATCAATATCATCCAACACAATGGGATTTGTATCAGGTTTTTTGTTCAGCAATTGGTTGTGCCTTAGTCGAAGGTTGTATTGCACAATGACAAGATCATTCAATCGTTTTTGTTCCAAATGATTTCTCTTTTTCGTGTGAATCTGCTAAAAAACAGACCAAATGTTCTCACACCTAGAAGCACTAGAAGTTTGGATAAGAACTCTAATTGCAAACTTTTGCAATTGAGGGCATTGGCTTCCGAACAACTCCCACTAATGTGCTACAAAGACAAAGACTAGAGAGTTCATTTTTCAACAATTTAGATGGTAAGTATGAACTTTGAACAATTTACAAAATACAAACTATAGCTTCAACTTTAAACAATTGAACTTCACAAAAATTTAAAAAATAAATAAATAATTGGAATTGCTTACCTGATTGATCCACTTCTCTTGCAATCTTTGCCAGATTTTTGTCAAATGTGCCTGTGGCCCTAGATAACACGGTGAGTTTTTGATTTATTTCCAATTGTTGTGACTCATCAGGTACCATGCGCTCCAAGCACTCATACAACCCATCTCTGACCTCCCCAGTATGATCTTCTCCTAGCTTAGCTTTATAATGATACTTTGGGTTCAGGAAATACATAGCTACATACATAGGACGATGGAGTTGATTATCCCATCTATTATCAATGATCTCCCAAATAGGCCCATATTTACCTACTCTGTCTTTGTAGGTTGGTCGTATCTGTTCCTTTGCCTGATCCATAGCCTCATAGATGTAGCTCTTGGCCAATTTTCCCCATCTACCAACCATAACACCTTAACAAGGCGCTCACCAATTTTCACAATCTGTGTTTTTTTTCCAAAAAGTGTAGTCAAAAACTTTCTTTTTGGTGTCTTTTCCATCTGCTCTGCGAGCCCCCACCGAGATGAATTCCATTCATCACTAGAAAACATTTTCTGCAAGTTTTGTTGTTGGGAAGTGAGAGATTGCAATGTGAGGAAGTGAGTTGCAAATCTTGTGATGGCGGGCCTAACAAGTTTCTTGACCCCAGTGTTTTTCCTCATTAGACTCAACACCTATGAGTGGTTGTAGAAGTATTTTGTGATACTCTTAGCATGCTCTACAATGTTCTTCACCTACTCCACTTTTCCTATGTCCTCAAGCTTGAGGTCTATGCAATGTGCAGCAAATGGGGTCCAAAATATGGTCTTATATTTGGCCTCTAGCATCCTTCCAGCAATAATATAGTTTGAAGCATTGTCAATGATGACCTTCACAACATTATGTACCCCCACTAATGTAACAATGTCATCCAAAAGCTCAAATAATAGGTTGCCATCTTTCACCTTATCAGATTCGTCAACCGATCTCAAAAACATGGTTAATTGAGGGCAAGAGAAAAGGAAATTTATGATAGTGCGTTTTTTCCATCAATCCATCTATCTGACATGATGGGACAACCTGTTTTGGTCCATGACTCTTTATATTCATTCAAATATTCTCGAATGGATGGAATTTCTTTTTGCAAGAGTCTTCCTCTTAAGTCATGCATAGTAGGGCTTTTGAAGCCCTTTCCTACAATAAAAGAAGCATCCCACATAGCTTGGTAGTAAGGTGAGCGAGCAGCATTAAAAGGGATATATGCATCATACAACCATCTGGCAATGTATTCAAAAGCAACATCTTTGAATTGCTTTTTCCAATGAGCATCCAAGGTGGGTTGACTTAGACTTGGTTGGGAGGTAGTGGCACTAGCAGAGGCTGAGGTGGAGGAAGGTGTGAAATAGCTCTTAATGTTCATCATTTTTTTACCTTTGGCTTGGCTTGGCTTTGAGGTTGAGACCCAAGGGAGGGAGGAACATAATGGAAGGGGTCTTGGGGATTGGAGGAGTCTTCAAAGTCAAAATCATCATACCTACTAGCTTCTCTCTCTCTCCTAGCCATAGCTTCCTCAAGTTCCTTCTTCCTTGCAATTTCAATTTCCATCTTGAATAGCCTTTTCACTAGCTTTTGCCTCTTCTTCTCAAACGTTTCAAGGTATTCTTTCCTAATAGGCCTCATGACTTCATTTGGTGCATCACAAGGGGTTACTTGGCCTCTTATATCAGCCAAGTGTTGTTTCAACCTATAAATACCCCTCCTCCCATTGGGTGCTTGCAATATTTGCACAATATTTTGTCATCAACAACATCACAGTGAACCCATGCAGCATCTTTGGCTTTTGGGGCCATAATGGATAGTGAAATTTCATGTTTTGAATGAAAGAGATCTTCAAATAAAATAGGAAAATGCAAAACATGTGATCAACTACTATCCTTCTAGTGCTTCGTTAATGCATTTTAACTTGAAAGTTGAAACTTGAAAGAGGGGGAAAAATTAAAAACAGAGACCAATAAATCTGGAAATTTTTTAGGGAAAAATCATACTTGGAAGAAGGTTGGAAATGTAAGCTAGTTGATGAAGTCTCCTCCCAAAGATGCCAACTACACTTGAAACCTCCTCCAAGATGACAAAGAACCTCCAAACTTGTTGTTGCTCAAAAACTCAAGGTTGTTGCAGCACTGCCCAAGCTCTCAAACTCTCACAAACACTTGAAATCAAATGTGTGAGACAAATGAGAGCTTGGGCTTGCTTTTATAATTGTAAGTGAGCAAATTTGGAGGAAAATCTGCCCATGGTTTGGGAAAAACCACCTCAAGAAACCATCTACGAGCCCCACAAATCCGCACAACTCCGCGCACATCGACCCAGCCGGTTAGTGTCGGAATCGGCCGTTTAGGACTGATTAGATGCCAAACTAGTCAGTTTGGCACCTAACCGATCCTAACCAACCAACAAATCAGGTTTTTTTAGTTCGATTTGATGTCAGGGCTATCTAACCGACCAGTTTGGTCGATTCCAATCTAAATCGGCCGATTGTTAAAACTATGCTTCAGACACAACATCGAAGCACACTCTACCAGTAACAAGTAGCATACTCCTTATACATGGTTTTCTGGGGGTTAAGTACCAGAAGAAGCACAATCATTACATAAAACACTCCAACTATATGCTGATAATTTCTAATTTAGTACAAAAGGCAGGACAATGCAGGTTCTAGATTGGGATTCTCTAGGGTTATCTGGGACTCGAGAATAAAGATTTGGATTGCTTGGGAGAAGCAATCTCAAGAAGGGAGGACTATAATATCCCTTTTCGAGAAAGGAAGAAATGAGTCAATTAATTTAATTATTTAATGTCACCCTAAAGGTTATAGTGAGTAATTAAATTAAGTGACATTTGATTTAATTAAGAAATAAAACTTATAAAGTCACTTTATTAAAAGGAAATAAAAGAAACCCACGGTATCTTGAGGAGGACAAAAGATTATAAAAGAAAAAGGAGGCTTGAGGGAAGAGGATATGATTGAGTATTGATATTTTGATAATTGTTTCGAGAACTCTAGATATTGATATTTTGATATATCGAGGGAGAAACCCCTGATATATTTCTCAGTTTCGATGTTGAAATATACACCTAGTGGTTGTTGGTTTCAATGGTTGTAAAGCCACCCTAGCTAATCATTATCTTACAGGAAGATTGAATTGGTCCAGCAAGGAGTTAGTTTATCCATTCTAGAGAGAGGACCAAGTAATGTGCTTTTTAGAGGGCTGAATATTATCCCAAGAGCCAAATTGCTATATTTTCAGAAGGATTGAGTTAGTGGGCCGAGTTGCTAAAGATCAAATTGCAGAGGACAGAGAGCCAAGAACCCAGTGTACCTTCCAAGTTATTTTGAAGTATCCTCCTAGGAAGTATTAATAAAAATTGGGGTTTCTTGCATCAATTATTAGCTACAGTTTCTATGGTTTTGTGTTGCATTTTATTAATATTTTTGGCAAAATTTTATGTTATAATATTTTCTGGGAATTTTTAGCTAAATAAATAAAAAGGAATATAGCAGTGGTATCAGATTTGGTTTTCCTTCCATCTTGAAGAGTTTATTTGAAAAAGGCTTTTGAATCAGCAAGATGAACTGTTCGCAGAATTATTTCAAAAAATTGAAGAATCTAATAGGAATCTCACAAGAACAGTAGAATGGGCGAACTGTTATGTAAAAATTATTTAATTTTAGGTTAATTAGACGAAAGGGCACAATCATAAGATCATGCCCTTTCCCCAAAGGGTGCCCGTGGCAGTATATAAGCTAGGGACCCTCACTGTAAACAATCATCATTCAGTTCAATCAATTATTAATAATTATTTTTATATATATTTCTGTGCATCGTAAAAGTTTATACTTCATCTGGTATCGGAGCCAATCCGCTGCCCTAACTTCAAAACGTCATAATCATCCGCCATTTCACTGTCCCTGATCTTCCGCTATTTCTGTCGTCCCTATCTGCTCCACTACCAGTTGCATTCTCTGTCCACACGTCATCTGCTACAATTACCCCGCTGACGTCTCTACACCCAATCTGCTACTGCGTATTCCATTTTTGCTGCAATCCGCTAATTATTCTTGGTCGTCCCCACCTCGTCCGTGCACTGCTCACCGCATCCATTCCCAACGTTTGTGCACTCCATCACATTGCGGTCACACTGTCTGGTTTCCGCTGCCAAGTCCCTCGCTGTAATCTTCCGTCCCAAACCCTCCACTTCGTCGCTACAGTACCTGCATTCCTGCTCCATTGCACACCAGTCATTCCCCATCACTCCGTCCCGGCTCCGCCGTCTATATTCAACCTGTCTGAGGACGCACCGTGTCGGTCAGTCAACAACGTGACCAGTCATCCAATCTATTTAAATTTTTTATAACTTTATGTTATAAAATAATTTAGATATATAATTAAATTAATATTTAAATTTTAAAAAGAATAAAAAAAAATATATATTTAAGCTGGCAGATAAATATATGCCCCCACAAACTCGCTCAATGTCGACAATGTCAATGGACGATTTCAATATAAGATTGATTGAAGTGGAGAATAAGGTGACTAACAACTCCGATGATGTCAATACGAGATTAATCGATCTCGAGGGTAAGCTTAGTAGGCAGTCTCATGATATCAAGAGGTTTCAGGATACGATGAATCGAATAGAACAACAGATGGATCAGAATAAGAGCCAGTCCAAATTGAACCAAAAACATGCCTTGGCAATGTTGAATCTCTTGTTTAGAAAGCAGGATATTACACCCGAACAACTACTTCAAGAAGATGAAGAAAATCAAGAGCACCATTCATCAAACTCAACAAAATCAACAGATTCTCATAAAGCTGAATCTCCAAAAGAATCAACGACACCCCACCAAGAAATTAGTAACGCGACTCTTACAAATAAGCAACTCTGTGATACCTTTACCAATCAACACCCCTTTTTCGCTCAACCATTAGTGACATACCAGCGAAGGGCAAAAGTCGAAATGCCTAAATTCGATGGAAACAAAAAAAGCAATGTTGCATGGATAAATAAAGCAGAAGAATAATTTGAGATATATGACATCAATGATGATGACAAAAAGCTCAGGCACGCATCCATGAAAATGGAAGGGGAAGCATATTATTGGTATATGTGGTGGAAAAAGACGACACACGCCATTAGTTGGAGAAAATTTAAGGATGCATTCTTTAAAAGATTCCAAGGTGTAAAGGAAGAAGAGTTCTTTTCAACACTCATCAGATACGACAAAAAGGAAGTGTGGACGAATACACTCAAGAATGGGAGACCTTAGTAACACGAATACCTGGGTTATTAGAGTCTCGTCTAATTCAATCATACGTCTCCGGACTTAAAACCCATTTACAAGTAGAACTTGAGATGCATGACATTACATCAATAGAAGTAGCAAGACGAAAAGCAAAAACAGCCGAAAAGAAATTCGAACAGATACTATGGTCAAAACCAAAAAAAGTATATTCAAGACGAAGAATACCCCAGTCCGTAGATTCAAATAATACAAGGTATGTCCCACCACAGCGCCGTGAAGGTGAAAAGCCTAATGTGGAAATACAAAGGATAAAAGAAGGCAAATGCAAACGTTGTGGTGAGAAGTGGGACCCCAAACATAGGTGTACTAAAGGAAAAGAACTAAAAAACCTATATAATTGTGAAGCAACGAATGACTCAAATAGTGAAGATTCTAACATAGAAGAAACAGAAGATGCCCCTAAATTCTCACGAAAATTAGATGATGGAAGTATTCCACAAGTGTCACTATCAGCTATGACAGGTATATCACAACCTCAGACTTTAAAGTTGAAAGGACATATAAAGAAGAACAGCGTAGTGGTTCTCATTGATTCTAGTAGCACACATAATTTTCTAGATGCGACCATGGCAAAGAGACTCAATATCTTTTCATTTCCCTTACCAAACATGAAGGTGATGGTAGCTGATGGTAAGAAGATTGAAAAGGTAGGGAAATGTCATAAGGTCAAATTGCAAATTCAAGACTTTAATTTAGAGTCTTCATTCTTCACTATATCATTAGGAGGAGTAGATGTGGTCTTAGGTATCCAATGGCTACGAACTTTAGGTACTTATGCTGCCAACCATCAAGTACAATTCATAAAATTCAAATGGGGAGGTCAGAAGTACAAATTACACAGATTCCAAGCACCAGAGAATCAAATTGTATCATCATCTCAAATGATGAAGATGATTCGAAAAGGAGCACCCGCTTATGTAGTACAATGTCACCAATTGGAAATGTTCGTTGCAAATATGACTAGCGAAGAGTCACCAGAGATACAAGATCTAATTCAGGAGCATGAAAAAGTATTTCAAGACCTACCTATGAAAATGCCTCCTAACAGGGAAATTGAGCATACAATAGAAGTCAAAGCAGGGTCGGACCCCGTCAACATCAAGCCATACCGATATCCACATCACCAATAGACAGAAATTGAGAAATTAATCCAAAACCTTTTAAAGTGGGGGATCATCTCGAAAAGTAAAAGTCCGTATGCTACTCCAGTGGTATTGGTAAAGAAGAAGGATGGTTCATTCAGGCTATGCATTGATTGTAGAGGATTGAACAAAATAACAATTAAAAACAAGTTCCCAATTCCATTTATCGACTAAATGTTGGATGAGCTACATGGCGCAAAATACTTCTCAAAATTGGACTTAAGGTCAGGCTACTATCAAATCAGGATCAGATTCGAAGACATACCAACAACGGCATTCCGAACACACAAAGGTCACTATGAATTTAAAGTACTGTCGTTTGGGTTAACCAATGCACCAGCAACGTTTCAAGCAACGATGAACGAATTATTTCGTCCACATCTTAGGAAGTTTGTATTAGTATTCTTTGACGATATTTTAATTTACAGTAAAACTTGCAAAGAGCACTTACAACATCTGGATAAAGTTCTTATACTACTAAAAGAGCATCAATTTTATGCAAAAAAATCCAAATGCACCTTCAAAAAGGAAGAAGTAGAATACCTTGGACACATTATATCCCATGAAGGCGTAAAGGTGGACCCTAATAAAATCAAAGCTATAAAAGAATGGACCAAACCTGTTAATGTATCCAAGCTAAGAGGGTTCTTAGGTTTGACTAGATACTACTGAAGGTTTATTAAAAACTATGCACATATAACTACGCCTCTAACACACCTTTTAAAGAAGAATTCATTTTTATGGGATGAGGAAGAAGGAAAGTGTTTTGAAAAATTAAAGGAAGTTATGTCTAATGCCCTTGTATTGGCAACACCAGATTTTTCTAAACCATTTATCATTGAGTGTGATGCTTCCGGATTCGGTATAGGTGCAGTATTAATGCAAGAAGGGCATCCAATAGCTTTTGAAAGTAGGAAGCTCAATAAAAGAGAACACCTCAAGTCCACATACAACAAAGAAATGCTCGCTATTATGCACGCACTAGCTAAGTGGAGGCAATATCTTTTGGGAAGTAAGTTTTCCACTCGAACAGACCATAATAGTCTCAAACACCTCCTTCAACAAAAAACACTTTCTGAAGGGCAACAAAAATGGATTGAAAAAATTGTCGCCTTTGACATGGAAATACTACATAAAAGAGGAAAAGACAATGTAGTAGCAGATGCCTTATCCAGGAAAGATGAAGAACCAACACTACTTGCAATCTCGGTTGCTGTTCCTGAAAGGCTTAAGGAAATTCGAAGTGAGTATGCCAAGGATCCAGAAATAACGGCAATAATCAATAACCTTCCCAACAACTCAAAATTTGAGTGGAAGAATGATATCCTATGGTACAAGGGAAGAATCTATCTAAATGCAAATTCCAAGTTTAAATTTAAGATACTCAAGGAGTCACATGACTCACTATCAGCTGGACATGTAGGATTCTTTAAGACTTACTACAATGCACATCAATCCTTCTTTTGGAAAGGAATGAGTCGCGATATTCAAAAGTATGTAGCAGAGTGTGACACATGTCAAAGGAATAAAAGTGAAAATATTACAACATCGGGATTACTTCACCCTTTAAACATTCCAAATCAGAAATGGAAAGAAATTTCGATGGACTTTATCGAAAGATTACCAGTATCTGAAGGCAAGGACAAGATTTTTGTAGTAGTCGACAGACTCACCAAATATACTCACTTTATGGCAATAAAGAAATCATACTCAGCCAAAGAAATCGCTGAAATATTTTGCAAAAATATATATAATTTACACGGTTTTCCGAAAGTCATTGTGAGTGATAGAGATGCCAAATTCAAGGGTAATTTCTGGAAGGAGTTGTTCAACCACATAGGAACCTACCTAAATATGAGTTCCTCTTATCATCCTCAAACAGATGGACAAACAGAGGTTGTCAATAAATGTTTGGAGGCCTACCTACGTTGCTACGCTACAAAAAAATAAAATAAGTGGGCTCAATGGTTACATCTCGTTGAGTGGTGGTATAATTCTACTTATCATACATCAGCGAAAATGACGCCATTTCAAGCTTTGTATGGATATGAACCCCCAAAATGGAAGGATCTAGCTGTTGTCCAGAGAAATCTACTTCTTGTTAAAGATCAACTAGAAGAAACCCAAAAAATCATCCAGATATTAAAAGAAAACTTGAATAATGCAAGGAATCATATGAAGCAACAAACAGACCGAAACAGAACCGAAAGAGAGTTTGAAGTTGGAGAATGGGTGTTTGTCAAGCTCCAACCATACAAACAATTATCCCTAAAACAAAAAGGAAAAAACAAATTGGCACCAAAGTTCTATGGACCTTATCAGATCAACAAAAAGATTAGCCAAGTTGCATATGGTTTAAGCCTTCCAGAGAAAAGTCGTGTTCACAACGTCTTCCATGTCTCTTGCCTTAAAAGGGCACTAGGTGACCATCAATCAGCGCAAACAACGCTTCCATCCCTGGATGATGAGGGAAGGGTCAATCAGAACCAAAAGGTATTTTATCTACTAGAGAAAGAAAGCTTCGACATCATACAATCAAGGAATATCTGATCAAGTGCAAGGACTTACCTGAAGAAGAAGCTTCTTGGGAGAATGAATCATTTTGTCAACAACATCCGTTGTTACGTATGCTTTTGAGGACAAAGCATTCTTTCGAAAGGAAGGCAATGTTATGTAAAAATTATTTAATTTTAGGTTTATTATTTAATTTTAGGTTAATTAGACGAAAAGACACGATCATAAGATCATGCCCTTTCCCCAAAGGGTGCCCATGGTGGTATATAAGCCAGGGACCCTCACTGTAAACAATCATCATTCAGTTCAATCAATTATTAGTAAATATTTTTATATATATTTCTGTGCATCGTAGAAGTTTATACTTCACGAACACGGGAATTTTGTTCGTTTCTTAAGACTCTAACAAGAAGGTGACAAAGGTATTTGAAGATTATAATAGAAATTTTATGAGGGTGATAGGGCAAATTGGAGCATGGGTATCATTAGAGGCTTTTTTATCATTTACGACACATGTAGTAAGAGTAATTATGAAAGATTCAGACTTGATTCTTTGTCAAAGGATTATTTTCAAAATGGACAAATATGGCAATGGAGTTGAATCTCAATATGCAGAGCTTGCAAGAAACAATGATCTGAGCTTCACCAGTTTTACAAGGCATATGGTACTCAAGATGTGCACCTTGAGTGGCTATGATTATCGTCAATCTCTGCAAGGAATGGGTATTAAAAGAGCTCATGGTCTCATTAGAAAATTCAAAAATTATGAGAAGGTTATCAATCATCTGAGGAACACTGGTATTTGTGTTCCACTAGGGTATGAAGAAACATTCAAAAAAGCAATTTTAACTTTTCGTCATCAACGCGTCTATGATCCTGTGACTAAAGATAGTGTTCATCTGACAGATTTAACATGCAACCTAGAGTGTGATTCAGATTATTTTGATCCACCAATGCCCCAAAATGTAGACAGAGTGATTGCCATGGGTGAAATAGATCCCATCACAAAAACACCATTTCAGGAAGATGTTACCACTTTCAAGGGCCTGCCACCAAATAATCGTAATGTGAATGGTCCCCGTCAAGAAAAACAGAAGTGAGTGTTAGAATTGCCTTTACAAAAGAATATTTTGACAAATCATTTCTGCTCGACATCTACAGAAGCAAAGCAGCAATTCAGGGCTCCAAGAATAATGCCTGGAGCAGATGAAACTATGGAAGAATTGTTATTCAAAGATGAAGAAAATCGATGCTGGATTTTAGAGCATTATCCTAGTTCAATAGTTGATTTTGTGGCAGGCTCTTTCGCAGCATGGAGTCAGGAGAGCAGTTCTATGCACATATCCTTTGGACCCAAACCCAATAAGCTATGATCCTCCTTGTCAGGTTGACTTAGGTGGACACTTCCCATGTTCACACCAACAACATCAATCCAAGAATCTTGAATTTGCCATTAAAACCTCTGAACTTACAACTGCTGATGGCGACGATGAAGAGATTGCTTTCTTAAACAAAAGGATAGAATTCATCTCTGAATCTTCGTCAGGAATGACATATACAGTGTTCAGGAAGGAGACTAGTGGCGCGGAGAGCTACATGCACCGGGAGTCAAATGATGATGAGGCAGAGTACTATTCTTAGACTTCCAGAGTCCAAAGCTCCCAGAGGAGGAGGTTAGTCCCGAAAAAAATTCCCTGGCTCAAGCTCCAGCTCCAGAGAAAGTGTAGATCAAGGGGTTCGATTCTTTCCACAAGACTCATGCTCAGAAGCAAATTCAAAGCTTTCTTCTCCTACATCATGAAATTACAAACTTTTTTCCTTTTTTCTTACGAACTTCAGGGGAGCAAACGGTATGCACAGCGTCAGTAGCACGTGTTTCAGAAGACATCAAATCTATATGGCCCAGCTGCCAAGTTAAAGTATTTGGTTCATTTGAGACTGGGCTCTATTTACCTTCCAATGACATTGATGTGGTGATCTTGAATTCTGATGTTCAAATTCCTCAAAATGGTCTGCAAGCTCTTGCTAAAGCTTTGTCTCAAAGGTCCATTGGACATAAAATGCAAGTTATTAGAAAAGCTAGAGTGCCAACTGTCAAATTTATTGAGAAGGAAAGCAATGTGGCATTTGATATCAGTTTTGCTATGCAAAGTGGACCAAAGGCTGTGAAATTTATTAAGGATGCAATCACTAAAATTCTTCCTTTAAAGCCATTATGCCTCATATTGAAGATATTCTTATAGCAAAAGGAGCAAACCAAGGTTTATTCTGGGGGTATTGGCTCTTATGCTCTTCTTGTTATGAGGATGACACATTTGTTAATTTTCTTGTAACTCTGCAACTACTTAGATGAGTTCACTGAAAAGTCAAGGCAACTGAAAAACGAAACCAACTTCAACTTTCATCAAGATATAGAGTTTCTTAACATTCAACATGCAGCAGAAAATAGTTGAAATAAAAACAAATACACACAAATTTGACATCAGTGTTTTCCCCAGGAAACGAGAAAACCTGCTTTCTTTGTTGTGGTCTTCTTATTGATTGTTCTTTGAGCAAATAAATCTTTTACAATTCAATGCGCTGCTATTGCAGCCGGCAAATAACCTTTGAGAAAGTTCTTGTCTTTCTTCTCACTAATTTCAGCTCCAACAATTGTTCTCAGCCTGTCACTACTCTCGACCTTGAGAAATTGCTCTTGGCCCTGACTATTGATTTCGGCCTGTTCACACAAGTGATTCCTTCTGAAACTAGTCTCGACTTGCTCCTCGAATTCCTAATCTTCGCTCCTCAACTAATGTGTTATAGCATCAACAAAGAATCATCAATCTTTGTGCCTCGTCCTTCTCTTCCCTTAATAGAGTTTTGATGCATGCAAGGAGGCCAAGTTTGAATGGCTATTCACAGAAGTGCAACGAGCTCCTTTTTCCAGTTAACTAGGGCAAGTCTTAGTTACACTTGGACTAGCTCTCAATTAACTGGCTTGAGCTGCTCCATGATTTCCTCTAGTTGTGAACAGAGTTAATTGAGGACTTAACTCATCCTCCCTTCACTTGTCTTTAAAGTCATAACTCGTCCTAACTGAACTTGTCTTTGCAGTCTTAACTCGTCCTAACTAGACCTGTCTCAAACACCTCATCCTGTAGTCTCACTGAAGAAGACACCAACAAACTAAAGCACCAAGACTACGCATGCAATCTATTGATGACCATTCCAGTGAACTGGAAATCAACTCATGATCTCGCATGTAAGCTAGAGAAAGACAATTCAAAGTCTTCACAAGCGAAAACACCTCCTTTGCTACATTTTCAACACTCCCTCTTAGCGAGGATGGGATTTTGTACAACTCCCAACTTATCTCTGAAAAACACAAACTTGCCTTTGACTAAGGCTTTCATCAAGATATCTGCAACCTGCTCATTTGTGGGAATGTATGGTAGCTTTACTATCCCTTTCTACACACCGTCCATGAAATGATGGTACCTAATCTCGATATGCTTGGAGCAGTCATGAAAAACTATATTCTCATAGAGTTTAATGCAACTATGATCGTCACAGTAAATCACGGGGTCCAACTCCTACCTGAAAAGACCCACAAGAAAATTCCTCATACAGATGGCTTCACATGTTGCCAAGCTAGAAGCTATGTATTCGACCTCTGCTGAATTGAGAACCACTGATCTCTGCTTCTTGTTGAACCGGGAAACAGCTATTGACCTAATGCTGAAGACACAACTTAAAGTACTCTTCTGACCTAAAGTACTCTTTTGATCTGTGGCGCTAACTGCCCAATCTGCATCTGTGAAGCCCTCAAGCCTCACTCCATCAACCTATTTGTACCATAACCCATAATTTGTCGCGCCTTTGAGATACTTTAATTTGTCCTGCCTTTGAGATACTTCAGGACATGCATGGCAGCAACCCAGTGAACTTTGGTAGCTTCCATCATGAACTGGCTAAAGTGGTTCACTACAAAACATATGTCAGGTCGTGTGTTGACTAAGTACATCAACGACCCAATTAGTTGCCTATACAATGTGGTATCTACTCGCTTTACTGTACTAGCATCCACCTTCCTCCAAGTTGTGACTAAAGGCGTGGTCATGGGCTTGCAATCTTGCATACGAAACCTCCTAACATCAGACATTGTTCTTCATGATGGAGGAATATTCCTCCATGATAACATCCTACAAAACCTGCTAATAGGTTGCCTCTTCGTAACCAGAAGGCTTTGATTCTAACAACTCAATCATCAATGCCATGTGCCTAGTGTACCTTTGTGGCTGCTTGCTCTACCTAAATGTAGAGCTGGAAGTCTCAACTCACTCATGGGCCTCTTAAATCAACCCCTAGGCCCACTTGGCTCTCTTCCTCCTTGTGTTGGGAGTCACTAACTGACTGACTACCTCCACTCGTCCTGGTCTCTCCTCCTCGTCTTGCAATGACTCCTTGTCCTCCTATTGTACGGCTTACTTCCCACCTAGCCAAGGCTAGGTCTATGGTACTTCCTGAGGCCCCTGTTTAGGAGCAAGAAGCTCCTCCTCAAGAACTCCAACCTGCTCTCGCTATAAGGACTCCCTCAGATCTTTGTCCTCTACAAAACTCACATCCTGCCTGATAATTGTCTTCCTGAGTGATGGTACGTACACGGTGTACGGTACACCTTATATGCCTAAGGTTTCTCACAGTAAACCACAAAAATTCCCTTTTTAGTTGTGGGCTCCAGCGTCTTCCTACTCCCTTTGGGCACATGGCAATAAACCCTTGTCCTCCAGTGTAACTTGTCCAAGCACCCTGTGTGGACTCCTATTCTACAGAAATATTGCAGTGTGCATGCCTCTGCCCACAAGAACATGGGTAGCCCCTAGTCAAGAAACATGGCCTTGACCGCTCCAACTATGTTGTGAATCTTCCTCTCAGCCACCCCATTTTGCTGAGGGTTATGGGATGTTGTAAGCTCTCTCCTAATGCCCTCTTTGGCACACATGTCCCTGAAAGCATTCGAGACACATTCCCTGCCATTGTCACTCCTCAATGCTTTGATCTTCTTCCAGGTCTAGTTTTCTACCAAGGCCTTAAACTCTGTGAACTTGGACAAGACCTCCTCTTTCTTCATAAAGAAGATCCATGTTTTCCAAGATAGACATCCATGAAGGTGACATAATAGATGTGTCTCATGAGGGATGGATAAGATAAGGGCCTACATATGTCTAAATATATCAACTCCAAAATCCCTTTGGCTTTGTTGTCTCGGCCTTGAAAAGATGACTTGGCATACTTGCCAAGTGTGCAGCCCTTGCACACTTCATGTTGGTCAATACAGCACTGTGGTAGCCATGTGGCTATCTATTGTGTGAAAATTCCAGTATCAGAATCATATTGTAGCAACTGATATTATTTCTCCTAATTGTTAAATAAATACATTGCAACCTTCACAAATAAAATACTGCGAAAAAATAATGCGCTAGAAACTGAGAAATACTAGCGCGCACACACAAAATATGAGAATTATTTTTGGACAAATGTCCCTAGAAAAAACCCAACTTGGGAAAATTGGTGCAACAGCTGAGGGTTTTATTATTATGCAGCAGTGAGAAAATCTGAGTACAACTGGATGTAGAAATCTAACAATCCTACAAAGTATAATATTGGAAAAAATCTAGTGAGGAATTTTCCTCACCCCACAGGCAAACCCGGCTTGACTTGCCTTCAAAAATTCGGCCCTCTGACCCTCTATATCAACCTCTGCGCTACTCTGCAAAGCTTGTTGGACATCTAGACTCAAACCGGTCTCTGATAAAGTTGTTTTTCCTTCTGTTGACAGGAAAGATGCTTCTCTGACACTCTGGGACTCCTCCCCGACCTCTAGAATTGAAGACGTATCTCCCTCTCAGCAAATCGATCTTGCCTCTAAAGGTTGCTGCAATGCCCCAGCGTCAACCTCTCTGTGGCTCTTCTGCCTCTCTGCAAATGCACTCACTGGATCTGGAATGCCTCCTCCAGCCTCACTGTCTGTACTCCTATCTCATTGCGTCAATCTCTAGCTCTTTCTCTGGCAACTGACTGCTGCTACTCTGAAAATCAATCTACCAAGAAATCGAACTACAGAGGTGTCTTCTCCATCACCACATCGACCTCCTCTTATAGTCCATTGTTGGAGTACCAATGGCCTAAATTAAAACTTAATCAATGGCTGGGATCATCTATGGATCGATCTGTGTGAGTTTCTAGATGATTCTCACCTTACCTTAATTAATATTGGTTAATTAACCATATTCCCTAAATTTAGACTTAGGAAATATTTAAAAACTGGTTAATAATCTAATTAAGTCATTTCTAAGTGGAATTTCCAGAAATGATTTATGGGTTTTGGAGATCTCATGTATTCTAGCCTCTCCAAAACATTCCAAGGCTAGAACACATCCGATGCCACAAAAACTAACACTCCCTCTTAGCGAGGAATGTGTTCTAGTGTTGCACACCCTGACACAACACTCTGCCTTTGCATCATCTCCTATCATGCCACTGATGTCTGGCTGCTACTGCCCACCAACCACTGCGCAACTATGATATATGTTGCATTTGTGCTGCCACTGACACTGCGATGTCGCTGCCAACACTGCAACTCCCTTTTATTTGTTGTTGCTGCAAAAGAAAAGCATCCAAAATATTGTATCGATTGTGATCAATATAATGCATCTATCACCCAAGTCTTTGATTGTTGCTAGTATCTGCATTGTCACTGAAGAATCTGCATTGTTGCCAACTCTGCACTGAGCCACCTGCTCTACTGTCAACACTGCGCTGCGCACCCCAGCATCTGACTGCTACTAATCTTTACATCTGTCACTCTGGCATTTGACTGCATCAATTGTTACTAATCCATCCTACCACTGAATACTGTGGGCCCCCATAGCAAGGAATTGATCCATGAGGTGAACTCCTCAAGGATCCTGCCCAATCTCTAGCGCTCTAGGGGCTACAACACCAAATCTCCCCACCTCACCCCTAGAGGTATATCAACAAACATGGTGAAGTCTTCCTCCAACCTGTAGGAAAGCCTACCGATCTTTGTTGAAGGTGTTTGTTGGTCCTGCTTCTCCTCCTTGCCCTTCTTCCTGAGAGGACACTGGCTACTGTAGTGACTAAACTCACAACACCTGAAGCACTTGACCTTTGACAGGGCTTTTTTCTTCTTTCTCTACTCCCCCTGTCCATAGTTAGGACCCTTGGATGTGAGGGCCACATTCTCCTCCTCCTTCACCTGCTTTTGTCCGCTACTACTACCACTGATGGAGCTCTTTAGAAGAGCTCAATGTAAGTCAACCCACATCCTGTCCCACTTTGGTAATTTGTCTCTACCCAATATGCTTTGGAAAAAGAAATGCCCATCCTCCAAGACACTATTGAGTGCCAATCTCACTAACTTTGCGGGTTGAGGCGTTGCCCCAACAACTGACAACTGGTCCCGTACCTCCTGAATCTTGGTGAGGGAGGGGTCTATGCCTTCCCCTTTCTGCATCCGGATGAGCCTCAGCTTCTCCTCGAGATACATCTTTCGCTACTCGGAAGTACCCTGATATAACATGGCTAGAGCATCCCACATCTGTTTGGCAGTATCTTTGTCAGCTATATGTGAGACTATATGGTCCCAAACTCTGTCTAGGATCAACCGCTTCGCCTGTGCCATCTCCTTTTTGTACTCTTTCACCTAATCTGCATCCGTGGAAAATGCCACCACTGCATCAATATAGGATTTCAGGACATATTCATCTAGAAGGAAGGGCAGCCTTGCCTTCCAGATGATCTAGTTGGAAGCTCCATCCAACCTGTCCTAACCACGAAGCCCCTCAGTGGCCATCTCAATGAACTGTCGAAAACATCCTCTTTCCTTCTACTCAGCGGATGCTCTGCTACTCGCACTCCCTTTTGGAGTGAGAAGATCTACTCACAACTACTACTGATCTGCAAGGAAAAATCAAACTTCTTGAGATTAGAAGTTCCCTAAGAAAAATGTTCCCTCTATGTGTGTTTTTCTCTCTTCCACCCTGACATTGGCTCTGCTCTAGTGAATTGCTGCAAAAACAATTGCGTCCAGCTAAAGATCTTCCCAACAAAAACTCTGAATTGTTCCCTCTGCCTCTGGAAAGATTGAATTTTTTCTGCCCCACTCAGAAAAAAGCCGAACCTCCACAACTGACTCGACCTCCTAGCATAATGATTGCGTTCTCCTTGGGAATTTCGGCCCTCTGCCCACATTGAGCAATGAAATTCCTTCTTTTCGCCTCTGAGCTCTCTGGTTGAACAACTATGCTCTAATATCATGTGAAAATTCCAGTACTAGAATCATATTGCAGCAATTGATATTATTTCTCCTAATTGTTAATTCATTAACAATTTATCTGTTGCGGCAAATATCGAAATAAATACACTGGAACCTTCACAAATAAAATACTGCGGAAAAATAATGCGCTAGAAACTAAGAAATATTAGCACACACACACACACAAAATATGAGACAATTATTTTTGGACAAATGTCCTGGAAAAAACCCAACTTGGGAAAATCAGTGTAGTAGCTGAGGGTATTATTATTATGCAGAAGTGAGAAAATCTTAGCACAACTAGATGTTGAAATCTGGCAATCCTACAGAGTAAAATATTGGCAAAAGTCTTGTGAGGAATTTCCTCACCCCAAGGGAAAACTCCCAACACAACTTGCCTTAAGAAATTCGGCCCTCTGCGCAGCCTATTGGACATCTAGCCTCAAACTGGTCTCTGATGAAGTCGTCTTACCTTCTGCTGACTCGAAAGATGCTTCTCCGGCACTCTAAGACTCCTTCCTGGCCTCTGGAACTGAAGACGTCTCTCCCTCTCAGCGAATCGATCTTGCCTCTAGAGATTGTTGCACTGCCCCAGCATCAACCTCTCTATGGCTCTTCTGCCTCTCTGCAAATGCACTCGCTAGATCTAGAATGCCTCCTCCAAACTCATTGTCTCTGCCCCTCTCTCACTATTGACTTCTGCTAATCTAGAAATCGATCTGCCAAGAAATGGAATTACAGAAGTGTCTTCTCAATCACCACATCGACCTCCTCTTATAATCCATTGTTGGAGCACCAATGACCAAGATTAAAACTTAATCAATGGTTAGGATCATCTTTGGATCAATCCGTGTGAGTTTCTAGATGATTCTCGCCTTGACTTAATTAATAATGATTAAGGCTACATGGATACTCTGATGTTGACTGGGTTGGTAACTCCACTGACAGAAAGAGCACATCAGGGTGTTGCTTCAGCTTAGAATTTGCCATGGTATCTTGGATGAGCAGAAAGTAAAAGTTTGTTGCCCTTAGCACGGCCAAAGCAGAGCATTGATCGCTAGCATTCTTACCAAGCCTTTGTCGAAAGGAAAGTTCTTGGTTTACAAAGAGCAACTTGGACTGACAGATGTGACCCTTCCTAGAGAAGGTGGTCATGAATGATAAGCCTTGGATGAGCGAGATCCTTCTCATGTGTTGATAAGTGGATCCCCCCAAGCAGTGATGAGCTTTGGATGAACGAGATCCTTTTCATACAAGTGGATCCCCCTAAGCAGTGATGAGCCTTGGATGTGCAAGATCCTTCTCATATGTTGACAAGTGGACCCCCCCAAGTGTGTATAGGGTCATGGATGTATCTCCCCTATGATAATTCTTCTTCATTAGATTGTAACATCATTGTTCCAAAGCAGAGATAGCAAAGATCCTTGTATCAGAAAGAAATTCCTCCCTAACTGAGAGCGAGTGTTGAAAATTGACAGCGATGGGATGAATTTCCTTGTATAAAATTTCATTTCCGACCTTTCTAAAGTGACTTTCTCAAAATGGAAAGTCTTGTCTATCTTTACAACAATGACATTCCAAAAATAGTAAATCACTTTCCATCAATTCGTAATCATATATATACGATGCAAAATCACTTAACTTGTCCTTAATCAATATCAATTGTTTAATTTTTAACTTAATCATCAATATTATCATTATTATTACTATTATCCTCTTTATAATATTATTATATTATTATTAAAAAGAAATTCAAGTCTCAATCATAAGACTCAATCATGTCATATGTAACTCCCCTCAATTAACGCATAAGTTACACTCCTCTCCTTTATGGCATAAGTTACAATCCTATTTTGGCATATGTAACTCCTCCTCAAGACATAGGAGTTACTCCCTCATGAATTCGACCTCCTTGCTCTTCCTATATATTTGTGCCTCTCATCCTCACTTGACACACTTACTTGTGCTTGTGAGAGGAGAATTCCAACTTGAGAAAGAGAGAGTTGGAGAGTCTAGAGGAAGATTGAGAGAGAGAAAGAGTCTTGAAGTGCAAGAGCAGATCTTGCAAAGCCAAAGTGATTCAGTGTTTACATCAGCTACTATTGTCAGAGATCTTCAGATTTGGGTGAACTTCTTCATTTTCTCATTGTACTTTGTATCTCTATTGAACAATTGATTTCTAATAGAAGAAAAATCTCATTGGGTTTTGCCCTAGTCATTGACCTAACTTCTCTGTGTCTCATTGAGTTCATAGTTGTCTTCCATTATGCATATGGTTTATATGGTTTATGTTCTATCTACAATTACTTAACTTATTTTGCAGCGTAAAGAAGTTCTAGATTTAAGTGATTGTAACAACATAGAGCATCAAAATTTCAACATGAAGTTTATGGCTACATGTTAATGCCTCTCATCCTCACTTAACACACTTGTGCTTGTGAGAGGAGAATTTGAACTTGAGAAAGAGAGAGTTGGAGAGTCTAGAGGATGATTGAGAGAGAGAGAAAGAGTCTTGAAGAGCAAGAGTAGATCTTGGAGAGCCAAAGTGATTGAGTGTTTGCATCAGCTATTGTTGTCAGAGATCTTCTTCAAATTTGGGTGAACTTCTTCATTCTCTCATTGCATTTTGTATCTCTGTTGAACAATTGATTTCTAATAGAAGAAGAATCTGGTTGGGTTTTTCCCTAGTCATTGACCTAACTTCTTTGCGTCTCATTGAGTTCTTGGCTATCTTCCATTGTGCATATGGTTTATATGTTTTATGTTCTATCTACAATTACTTAACTTATTTTGCAGCATAAAGAAGTTATGGAATTAAGTGATTGTAACAACATAAAGCATCAAAAATTCAACATGAAGTTTATGATCGAACTTGTGCAAGGACATTTCCTTTGGAGATACTTCATTATATTACAAAAATCTAAGTCTTTGGCATACCTTGTACTACTATAGAAATATCATGTATGACTATGTAAGGGTTCCGATCAAGAATGCAAAGGATGACTCACATTGTACTGTTGTTATTTGACTGAGATACGTTAGAAGGCCATTGCTTGATTCTAATGGTTGCTAGAACAATATATGGTAGAGTTTGTCCTTCAAATGGTTGAGACATGATTAATCTAATTGAATTCAAGAAAGTTGCTCCAGAAATAGAGGGCGCTGAGAAGAGAAGCCATAACACTCATGCTATGAGCCCTTCTTGAAAGATTTGATAGTCCTAGGGTTTGTAAACCCTATGTAAATCTTGATAGATATGATTAAGAAATCCCTAGGATTTGTGGACAAAACCTTAGAGCTAGACCCAAAGTATTGAAAGACAATGATTTTGCTAAATGAAGAAACCCTAGCTCATACAAGGAAGGAAAGGAAAGCAACATGTTGACGATGACAAGGATGTTTGCAAGAAGGCAAGGATCAAGAGGGAGTTCACAAATTCCCTACAATCCTCAAAAGATAAGCACTTTATATCTCTCTTCCTTGTTTATTATTGCTTTGCTATTAATCAACCTCTTGTCTTTGTTCTTTTTCTCGATTATAATCGTTCTTCCATTGGCCTCCTAGTGAGGATTGCAGGTACATTGTGAAGGTTGCCAAGGCTCTAGTAGCAAGTAGAAGTATTGGAAGAACAAAGCAAAATTTGTGGCTAGAGGATTCTCCCAAGGTCAGTTATTTGTGGAGGGAGAAATTGTATCGACATCTATAATCGTACCTGATGACCGATAGAGCTCTTAGTTGAGACGTAGTAAGCAAGCCAACAAGTTTGAAGGATGTCATTATACTGAGATTTGTGGAAAGTCAGTGATGACTTCAAGATGGATTTACAAGATCAAGCTGGCAGCATAGAAAAATACAAGCGAGGATTCTCCTACGAAGAGGGAGAGAACTATGAGAAGACATCCACTCCAGTTGCAGTTTGCTTGGAAAGTTGGGAAGCGAGATAGCTTTAGGACTGTTTGATCAAGCACAATCGTGATGATCAATGCACATGGTACCACTACATATGGGTCACAGTACAAAAGGGAGCAGTGAGGTTCCAGTGTATGTCTATGATCGAGCAGGTTGCTAACATTCTCACAAAACTTATTTCCCGAAATGAAGTTTTTGTTGAAAATATAGCAAGTGAAAGTCTTATGGCTTGTGCCTTAGCCAGTAAAGACCTTGAGTTTGTCTTTCTCTAGTATGAGTGCGAGCTCGTGAGATAGACTTCAGTTAAAATAAGTCTATTTCCAGTTTATTGGAATGATCATCCAAATTGCATGTGTAGAGTTGGAGCTTTAGTTACGCGGAGTCTTCTTCAATTTAACTACAGAACAAGGCAGGGGTTATAACCTCAGTTAGAACGAGTTAGTGTTCATTATTGATTGGAAAGAGAACAAGTTAAGACTCCAAGTGTTGATTGGAGAGAGGACGAGTAGAAATCTTAGTTAACTCACAATCAAAACTCGAACTTCTAAATTGGACTGGGACTTCTTGCATGCTTGAATTGGGTCTATAAAGAGGTCTATAAAGAGGAGAATGAATGAACAGGATCATCACGAGTTTGTGAGATCAATTCTTTGAATGTGTGTGCGTAGAATTAAGGAGCTTGTGGGCTAAGATTTAGGAGCACAAGTGCTCTAAGAAATAGGGCCTCTAATATGCTAAGAAATAGGGCTCAAGTGCGCTAGGTAATAGGAGGCTTAGTGCGCTAAGAAATAGGGCTCAAGTGCGGTAGGAAATAGGAGGCCTAGCGCGCTGCGAAATAGGGGCCTAATGTGCACAAGGATTTAGGAGAAGTGCACAAGGATTAGGGATTCTCAAGGTAAGTCAAGGCTATTCAACAAGAGAATAAGTGTGTTCTCAGAGACAGATTGCTAGCTGCAGGAGCAATGTGAATTGTAATAGATCCAATTGCTCAAGAACAATCAATAAAATACCACAACAAAGAAAGCAAGTTTTCCCATTTGGGTTCCTAGGTAAACAAGCATGTCAATTTGTGTGCTTGTGTTTTTATCTCTCAATTATTTTTGAGTTGTTTATAATTTGTTAAAAAAAATTATATCTTAGTGAAGGTAAATTTGGTTTCAATTTTAAGTTTCCTTATTTTTAGTATTTCATCTAAGTAGTAAGAAAGTTTCAAGAAAATTCACAGTTTGTATACTTCATGGACATGCTTGGAGTGATTGAAAATGCTTCCCTCAATTAGAGGGAGTGTTGATGTTGTAGGATATTGGCCTGGTCATGGGTAGTGACCAGGAGCCATGAAATTTGGCTAGGGAGATTGGCCCAATGAGCATCAAGGCACTGAGTGCTCCCTCGATCAAGGGTTACCTGACCATATTGCCAAGGGTTACTTGGCTAGTGGGTTGAGTGAGTGTCTCATAGCATCGGGCAAGTATTCTTACCATTCAATGACATGTGACAACATATGGGAATGGTAAATCGGCCCAGGGTTTCACCACGGGTCAAGGGGTACCTGACATGACTCCAGGTGACGACTTGGTAGATTGGTGATCCAAGGATTAGTCTTGAGTCATGGGGTACCTAACTAGCCAAAGGGTATTTGGCTTATGGATGGCTAGATCCCTTGCAAAGGATATGAGACTAATGGGTAATTAGATCCTTTGCATGATGTTGATGTGGGATGCTTTCCACAAATAGTGGATAGATTCATCAACACAGTTGAGCTCATTCAAACTTTTCTTGGGGTAGAGAATTTTTTACTCAACAAAAGAACATCCGAAAAAATCATTATGAATACCTCCCTAGCTAAGAGGGAGTGTTGAATTTTTGTAGCTATGGTCGGTTTTCATAATCAAGTTTTAGCCCTTGAAATATACAAGAAATGATAAATATATATGTGAATTCCAAGTCGGCTTCGAAAGAAGAGAAATTTGAATTTTGAATTTTGAATTTTTGCCTCCAAATGTAAGGTCAGCTTCAAGTCGGTCCCAATGACGAGACACACCCATTCGACTCATTCAACATCTATATATTGGCATCCGTCCTCTCCATTTGGGCATCCAATTCGGATCATGAGAAGGACGAATCTAATCAGAATAAGAGGACCAAAATTTTGGGCAGTAAACCAAAGTTTTGGGAAAGAGGCCAGAATTTCAGTACAAATTTCTCTATTTGACCATGTTTTACCTAAGTTTGAAATCTGATCAATTTGACTTTGTTTTTTCCTAGGAAATCATATTGTATCTCTTTTTGAATTGGATATTTTCTCTAAGAAAATGTTGTTGGGTTTTTCCCTAGTTAGGGTTTTCCTGGAATGGATGTTGTCTCTCTTATTTGGTTGTGTCTTTATGATCCCACTGGGTTTATTGTTTCATTGTTATGGATTTTCTATGTATAATTGCTTAATGATGAATGTAACACAAGTTAAATTAATGAAATCATTGGAAGTAATAATCAGTCTAGAACCCCGGATGCGGGTGACCATACTAGGCAGTTATGAGATGGGACGGGCAAGCAGCGTGAGCCACCTGCCCGCCATGCGCACCTGCACCGCGTCCACATGGGAGACTGTTCATAACTGACGGAGTTGGTACAAGAGCCATCGAATGCAGCACAAGAGCATTTACGCTCCACCCACCTTCGCCTGCAACACAAGGTTCGACCCCTCAGCTCTTATGGCAGCCACAGTTATTGCGGGAGGGCTTCGAGGTAAGGGCAATTCAAAGAATTCGCCATGTTATTACAGGCTTGGTTCGAGGTCTTACTGTTACCTCTGGCGCTGTGGAGGTGGAAGTTGGGTCTGAACTCTCAGGCCACTTCCCCCGGTCTCCTGGACCACTCCTGGCCTCCGTCTTTATGTTGGATTCATATGCGTCTCACTAAACCCTCATCCGTCTGCTGCTTACCATCCTCTGTCGGCATTTCATTCTCTGTGTCGTTCAAATTCCAATTTGGCCCTGAACACCCCTGCAATCATGGTTCGGCCTCGGCAACGTATGCTCAGACGACACGGCTCGTCCCGTGGCGGGTCTTCGCGCCCTTCTGCTGCTGAGGATACCTCCCACCAGTGCCATTGCCACTGTCTCTGCCCTTATACTGCGGGCGTAAATACATTTAGGCCAAGCCAATTCTTGCCAGCCAGTTCACCAGGGTCCTCTACCTCGCCCTCCTTCGGTTCTATTGTTTTCACCTTCAACGCCTCTTTGAACTGCCCCAGAATCAATGCCCATGTCTCTGTGCTCTTCATCGAAGAAGCCCAAGAAGAGGGTGAGTCCAGTGCACAAAGGGAGAATTCACCACCTGCTGAAACCAGGAGAGCTATGGAGATGCCCTCTGCTGTTCCTGTGAAGGCAGAAGCTGGGAAAGAGCCTATCACGGCGGCTGCAGAGGAGGTTCCAGAGCAGGAAATGGAGGAGTATGGCTGGTGCAGGATCGTGGAGGAGGTTCCAGAAGACTAGCCGCATCTTCTCTCCAGGTTACGTGGCTCGCTATGATGGAATTTTGTCCATGTGTCCTTGTGTCAACATGTCCATGTGTCAGTGCGTCTTGGTGTCTAAGGGTCATTGTGTCATGGTGTCAGTTTGTTATGGTGTCTACGCTACAGGGCAATGTCGATGCTCAGGTTTTGTCTATCAAATTTGTCGGTGCTCTGTGCCACAATGTGTTTTTGAAGTCCCCTGCGAGGGAATGTTTCTTGGTTAGATGAAATGCCTGGTTTGCCTTACACTGAGCATGCTGCTGCTCCACGTTGCTATATTCACCAGGTAGCTGGTTCTTCATGACAGCAAGAATGTAATTGTATCCTGTTTTTGTAAATAATAGATTAATTTTACCGAGAAAAAAAAAATAATCAGTCTAGAAAGCCCTGAAAAAACAACATTGTAAAGCCACCGTAGCTAATCATTAATCTTGCAAGGAGTTTGAATTGGTCCAACAAGGAATTCCTTTATCCATTCCAGAGAGAGGACCAAGTATTGTTTTTTCCAAAGGGCTGAATCGATATCCCAGGAGGGCCAAATTGTGATATTTTCATAAGGGTTGAGTTGGTGCACTAAGACGTTGAAGATCAAATTGCAGAGGCCCGAGAGCCAAGAACCTAGTGTGTTAGGATATTCCGACACATAGGAATAGTTAAGTTCAACTTGGTCTAGTATAGAGTTAGGTTAGCGTTAGGTAAAGTGTGTTTCTTTACCGTTGTACATTTTGTAACTTACAATCCGACGGTCACGATATGTAGTGATCCGACGGTTCATTCTCTCCCCGGTATTACCGACACTTGATCCATGGCTTGACACCCGATTGGTCCATGAATTCTATTTAAAGCGCATGGAGGGTCATTTGTAGGTTAACCGTGCATGAGAGAAGCTTATGTAAATTTTCATTCTTTTATTAATAAATTGCCTGTAGTAGCCACGTTGGCGCAGGCCGTGGACTGTTTCCCTCTCTGAGGGTTTTAACCACGTCAAAATACTGGTGTATTGATCTGTGATCTGTTTGTGAGCGGTGTCCTTTTGGTGTTCTTTCTGAGGAACTTACCCTGTAAATTCCTACAGAGATGTGGGCCATCGATCTGCATGCTTGATCAATGGTCCACACTGCATTGCTGATCGCCATCGCAAGTTCCACTTGGTCTTCCCTTACTTCACCAGCTTGCTTCTGTCGATTGCAACCCACCAATCCGATCATCAGAGATCGCTAATTGGGGGTGTCTTCCACCCAACCTTAAGTCCTCCTCTATGTTTGGCCAATTGTGATTTGCAAAATAGATCTGGGTTGTTGACCGGCCAGATCTGATGGCTGTTGTACATTTCTATGTGTATGCCTCCAATACTCTATTTTTTTCATGGTTTTCTCTTGTTTTTGCCTCCCGATAGTGCTTTTCTGCCCTTCCAAGGGCTCTTGGCATGTGATTATTTTTCTCTTTGAACGATCCTTAAGCAAATTTTGAATACTTTGGGAGTGTTAAAGAGAATATTTGGATCCATTTTTGGACCATTTTCCAACAACACTAACAGTATCTACATAAAACAAAGGTTGACTCTTATGAAAAATCTATTGAGTGTGTTGATGAAAATGGATAACGAAGAGTCTTGCAAGGTAAGAATAAAGCCACATCAGTTAGGATGGTGATAGCTATGCACGAAAAGTGTAGCCATAGGAAATGTTGCAAGCTATTTGCAGTACACATTTCTAGTGATAAGGGTAAGGAGGTTGAGAATGCATATGTACTA
Source organism: Pinus taeda (assembly GCA_000404065.3). Taxonomy (NCBI): domain Eukaryota; kingdom Viridiplantae; phylum Streptophyta; class Pinopsida; order Pinales; family Pinaceae; genus Pinus; species Pinus taeda. Next base: position 110,689 of record APFE031234509.1, read on the forward strand.
AACATATATCGAATGTTACAGAAAATTTAGGATGTATTCCCTGAGGGCATTACAGAGTTTCCACCTCACATGTAGGTATACTTTTCGATTGAGTTCATGCTAGGGGCAGCTCCAACATCGAAAGAACCTTGTAGGATGAGCACACTTAGGTTGGTTGAGTTAAAATTGCAGCTAAAGGAAATGTTGGACACAGGATACATTAGGCCAAGTGTATCACCTGGGACGCACTGGTCTTGTTTGTGAGGAAGAAAGATGGACGCTCAAATTATGCATTGATTATAGGTAGTTGAACAAATTGACTATCAAGGACAAATATCCTTTGTTGAGGATTGATGACTTGTTTGATCAGCTAAAGGGAGCAGCAATGTTCTTGAAGATTGACTTGAGATTTGGATGCCATCAGGTACACATCAAAGAAGAGGACATTTACAAAACTACGTTTAGGACCAGGTATGGGCATTATGAGTTTTTTGTTGCTCCATTTCGCTTAACTAATTCTCTAGCTACATTCATGTGTTTTATAAATAGTGTGTTGCATCCATTTTTGATAAGTTTGTTATTGTGTTCATTGAAGATATACTAGTATATTTTTAAAATGAGGAAATGCATGTCAAGCAGTTAACAGTAGTACTGATATTTTTGAGAGAGCATCAGTTGTATGCTAAGCTTAGAAAGTGCAGTTTCTTTCAGACTAAGGTACACTACATGGGCCATATATTCTCCAAGGAAGGCATTGCAGTAGATCCAGAGAAGATAAGGGCCATCATGGAGTGAGTAGCTCCTAAGAGTGTGGATGAGGTGAGATCTTTCATGGGTTTGGCAAGCTATTATAGGAGGTTCATGAGGAAATTCTCATGGATTTCTCATCCCATTATATCATTGCAAAGGAAAGGTAAGAATTTTAAATGGAGAAAGGATTCTGAAGCTAGATTTAAGAAACTTAAGCAATTTTTGACACATGCACAAGTGCTATAGAATGCAGATTTGGACAAAGGGTTTGTGGTATGCACAAATTCTTATAAGAGAGGGCTTGGTGGAGTCCTTGTCCAAGATGGACAAGTGGTATGTTATGAGTCCCAGAAACTAAATGAGCATGAGCAAAACCACCCAACACATGATCTTGAGTTAGCAGTGATTATACATGAATTGGAGGTGTGGACGCACCATCTTCTTGGCAAGCAGTTTGTGCTTATGAGTGATCACATTGGGTTGAGGTATTTTTTTGACTAGCCAAATCTGAATGCCAGGCATGCTAGATGGTTGGCCATGATCAATGAGTTTTATTTTGAGATCAAGTACATAAAAGGTAAAGAGAACATGGTGGCAAATGCTCTTAGCAAAAGCGTACAGGTTCATCACTTGGCAGCTTTGAGCTCCTATGGGGTAGACTTACACGATAAGATCATTCAAGGAGGATGGTAGGATGTCAAGTATATAGAGATTGTGCAAATGTTGTAGCAAGGTGATATTATAGGTATAGGTATAGGTGAAAGTCATGGTATTGGTATAGGTACACGTGAAGGTACTGGCACAGGTGGTAGTATAGGTACAGGCACAGGCACAAGCATAGGTACAGGTATAGGTGTTGGTGCCTAGGGCATGGAGTATTGTCTTACAACAGATGGATTGGTCAAGTTCTGAGATAAGATATATGTACCAGATAACAGTGAGCTCAAGAAGGTCATCTTGAGATAGTTTCATACGAATCTATATTCAGGTTACCCAGGTTATCAAAAGACCCTAATAACAATGAAGAGATATTATTACTGGTCGAAATTGAAGAGGGATGTAGTAGAGTTTGTGGTGAGGTGTTTCGATTGTCGGAAAGTGAAAGTAGAGTGTAAACATCCAGGTCGACTGCTACAGCTAATCAAGATTCCAAAATGGAAATGGGAAGTCATTTCCATGGATTTAATCAAAGGGTTGCTGAAGACAGTGAAGTAGCATGATTCCATCATGGTCATTTTGGACAGGTTAATGAAGGTTGCACACTGCATTCTGGTGAAGTCCACATTCTTAGCTAGTGATGTGGCATAACTTCTCATCAAATATGTGGTTAGAATGCATGGTGTTCCAAAGATGATTGTGTCAGACAGGGATGTGAAGTTTACTTCCAAGTTTTGGAAGGAATTATTTGTAGGTTTGGGCATAGAGTTGGCCTTTAGCACAACTTATAATCCACAAATAGATGGAAAAATAAAGATGGTCAACATGATATTGGAGGACATGTTAAGGACGTATTTCTTATGGTGGTTTGATATATGTTATATGATTTTTTGATATTTTCTTAGATATGATGGCTAGTATATGTTTCATATATGTTTTGGTATATGATTTGGCATATGTTTTGTTATCTATATTTATGGTGGTGTTGCTAATGTACCCGCGTGTATGGATGTAAATACTGTAACAAGTTGTGTTATAAAGCTTCATTATGTGGTATGGGTGTCATTTCATTATGTTTATGTTATCATGTTATTGTGTTATCATGTGGTTATGTCATTATGATGTTATGATGTTATATGAGTTGGCACTCAACAGGATGATCATTGTAAATATCGTAATGATTTGTGTTATAAAGCTCCACTATGCATATGTTGTCATGTTGTCCTGATGTTATTCTCTTGATTATAACTTTCATTTTAGTCCCATAGAACACATCAAAAACACTAATCAACATGGATGCTACCAGAGTTCTTCACCTACACCGTGAGGAATTTGAGTGACACCTAGTCTCTCAGGCTTTACCGTGCATCCCATTCTGGGATCCTTAGAAAATCCACCACTTGGCTTTACCATATATCCCAGAATTCACCGGCAAGGATTCCTAGGATCACCGAGGCACACAACTAGGGTTTACCCCAACCCACAATCTGGTTCAGGGGATACTAGGCCAGTGGCTTTGTGATCCTTAGTCTGGTTCAAGAACCACTCAGAACATGTGTTTTTTAATTGGAAGATCCACCCCACTCAACTTCGTATTCAATCCAGCCATCCCACATAAATCGAATGAGAGAACCCATATCATCAAAGTTATTAGGAATTAGCAAGGCTAGGTTGAAAATAGTATCACATCTAGCAAAAACCATGCCATGGTAGAAAAGAAGACATGAAATCCCATGCATGCCAAATTTGGCTAGGAAAATACACATGCAAGTTGATATCTGCAATGAAGCATGATATAGTTATTTCATCTTGCCTTTCCTTGCCTGATCTTTTCTTCCTATTGCCTTCTTTTCCTTTCTTTCTCCAATTCCAAAGTGCTCCAAGAAAACTATAAGTGTCCAATCATGTGTGTGTGTGTGTGTGAGAGAGAGAGAGTAATGAGAGAGATCCAAAACTCAACTAACAAGCCCTCGAACAAATCAACAAGCCTTTATCTGCCTTTGTGCAGATCGACAAGCCCTCAAGGCTTGCGAAGGTCTATGACTATCTTTCGAGGACCCTAAACATGCGAATCAACCACTTATATACCTCTATAATCACTCCTAAGTCTATTATTACCGGATTGGCTTAAGTGTCTGATATCTTTAGCATGCATTGAGATATTCTTCGCATAATCGGATATTATTACTTGTGTTCATATAACAATATAAAACATACAAATTCATGCATCAATACAACATTAAATCATAAACCCATTATTCATCATAACATAAACACATTCATTCATAACAGAAGTAAATAGGTAAAACGTAGATATTTCCAGAACAATCTCTTTATTGATACTTCTGATTTGCTTACAGACTCAAAACTATCCTATGCACTCAACTACAAGGGTCTGTGCACTTAGCTGTAGACTCTATTCTAGGCCTCTGCACACACAGCTGCAGAGCCTCTCTTCTACTCTAAGACTCTTCACTCTTAGCTCCTATTGACCCATTACATTCGTCTTCAAAATTATTATGAACTGCCTTAGACTCTCTAAGACTTCCCTTTTTATACAATCCCATGGTCTGCGAAACATGCATAGGTCTACTAAAGCTAACACAAATTACATAGACAAAGGGTAAAAACTTTGTTATGACACTTTACATATATGCACTCTGCGACCATAACTTGTGAATAATTTACACTTTACATCACAAAAACTTGGGCTTTTTGCCCCAAACCATGGGATTTTCCCTGAAAATTAACCTTAGGGGACCCTGTCCCAACAGTCCCCCAACAAAAATGTTGTGAATCACCCTCGAGTCACTCACTGGCATGGAGATCTTACTACAAAGACCTCCCAGCTCCACTTGCACCTCCACCCATCTGGTCAAATACTCTGTCGTAGTGATGATATACTGTGCACTCGTCTTCTTTCCTATACACTGAATCAGTCCTATAAAATCAATTGTCCCTTTTTCAAATGGCTGCAACAACACTTCTGGATTCAGAGGTAGATCATCCCTCCACGATGGCTTTCCCATCCTCCGACATGCCTCACATCTCCTACAATAAGCTTCGGAATCCTTATGCAGTGTCAGCCACCACATAAAATATTTTGTTTTGTTGCTTTTCCTACATAATGCCTCCCACAACCCCTCCATGAGCTTTGGCTAGGATGCTTCTTCGTTTGAACTTAGGCACCTAACGTCACAATATCTTATCCGCTCCCATCTTATACAAGCAGCCTACAATAATAGAAAAATATGTTGCATGCACCACCAATTGCTTCTTTCCTTGGCTGGTGCACCCTTCTTGAGTCGTCCCTGTAGTCAGAAAGTGTATGATGTCCGCAAAATTATTGTCTGTTACTGCACCACAAAGAGTTGTGTGTCAAGCAGTCATTCCTCCAAATTGGGAGGCTCCTCCCCTATTTCAGTGCGCAACAGATGATCCAATCTTGTATTCAGTTGCCCTGTATTTACAATGCCTTTGAAATCATATTCCTGAATCAACAACAACCATCTCATTCCCCCCCCCCCCATCACAGGCTTGTTAACCAGCTACTTTAATGCAGAATGGTTCGTATACATCTTAAAGTGTCCAACTAGCAAGTAGTGTCTAAACGTCTGGAGCACGTATACCATAGCCAAACCTTCGTGCTCTGTCATTGAATAATTCTTCTCAGCCTTAGATAACTTCCTTCCTGCAAATGCGATAGGGTGATCCAACTCTCCCTCAATGGCTTATGTAAATAATGCTCCTAACGCAATACATGACGCATCCACATGCACATGAAATTCCTTCTTCCAATCTGGGAAGACTAGGATCGACGCAGTGACCATATTCTCTTTAACACATCCAAGCTCTACTGGCATTCTTCATTCCAATAGAATGCAGCATCCTTCTTCAACAGTTTTCCCATCGGCGTAGTAATTTGGGCATAACACTTGATGAACTTTCAGTAATAACCAGTATGGCATAGCATTGTGCGCAGTTGTTTAACACTTCCTGGTGCCTTCAAATTGATTTTAACCATGATCTTATGTGGATCCACCATTAATCCTTGTCTACATACTACATGACCAAGCAAGATTGCGAAGGGAACACAGAACAAACATTTCTTTAATTTAGTGTGATATGGTACCTCTAGCATGTATCCAACATCAATCGTATGCTAGCTACATGGCATTTTACCAACCTAAACACCATCCAATCATCAAATTATACCTCCAAGAACTTGTCAATGAAGTCCTTGAACATTGTGATGACTACGCACGAAAAGATCACCGATGCATTCTTCAATCCACAAGGCAATACAATATACTGAAAGCATTGACATTCATTCACGAAGGTCATCTTACTCCTATCTTTCTGCATGATCTTGATATGATGATAGCTGAGAACCTATCAGTGAATGAATATGTTGTTTGTCCTCCTACATTATCTGTTAGACCCCTATACTACTAGTGTAACCCCTTATTGTTATTAGTACAACCCACTTATTATATTGATGTACCCATGTAGTGCCCTTATTGTTACTATTATGCCCCATAGAAGCCCACTATTGTTATTATTGTGCCCTTACATTATTATTGTTATGTTGGCTCTTATTATGCTATGACCCCTTAGACTCCTATATATAGAAAGGAGGTCTTTTCATTTGTATCATCCAAGAATTGTTCATTTATGTAATGTAAAGGAGGTTTCCCCCTCGAAGAGGCTGAATTCTGAGGAGTTGATCTATCTTTTCTATCTTTTCTTGAGCTAAGCTGGTTTCATAACACAAATACATAATAACTTTGTACATAAATGATAGAGAAACTATGTTAGTTTCTTGAAAATAGTTATGTTAAATGAGCACATATGGAAAAGCATAGAAACTTTAGTGGATTACATGTATGAAGATACAACTATCGTGTTAGATATTTTAAAGAGAAATATGGATTTGTAGATCTATTGTGTTAGAGCTTTTAAACATAAATATGATTTTGTAGCACTATTTTGTTAGAGATTTTAAAGATAAACATGGATTTGTAGAACTATTGTGTTAGATATTTTAAAGATAAACATGGGTTTATGTGCATGGGAAAAAAGATAAGCTTTTAGTATCCTCTAAGTGAAATGGATGATTACAATGGTTTCCTTTGGATATGAACGTATGTTTGCACGAGAATGATCATGGTAATAGGGAAATGATGGTGAATTGTGCAAAAGACAAATTATGTTAACATAGTGGCAAATAAGAACTAATGGCACATGTTGATGAGTACGAGTGCAATATGGTCCACTGATGGTACAATCATGCTACAAGGATGTAGAGAGTGGTGATATGTGGGTAAATGGTTTCATGTTAATTGTAATATCTTTTAGCTAGGTATGTGGTATTTTAATGATATTTCATTGTAACCTTTTATCACAATGGATAAGGGATGGATTCCTTTGTAATCCATTGAGTGAGGGGTGAACACCCTCACAAACGTTTCATAATAAGATTAAACATTTGCTAGTTTTCACCCTACAGAGTTTCCACGGTATATCAGTGCTTAATGATGTGATTGCTTATTATGTCAGTTTAATGATGTTGAATCCGTGAAGATGTTGATTCCTTATTTGATGTGATAATCATAATGTCAAGTATGTGATTAATTAATATGGTTAAGGGAATCATGAAATGGATGCAAGATTCATGAGACAATTTATTTTAATATACTACAACAATGGTTGTCAATGGTTATACAACTTACTGTCCTCTATTGAAATTTACTTTATATACTAATGAACATTATATCTAATGGTTAATGAGGAATGTGGAGTAGTGATTTGCATAATTACTTGTGGATAATTTGTGTAAAAAATTCTAACTCTCTTATTTTACATGTGAGGTTACTGGGGTATGTTACAAATCCAAAGTATGGACGCGAGGCTACCGGGGTATGTTACAGATCCAAAGTATGGATCAACAGATAGACATCAAAAATCTTTGACATGAAAACTTCTTTAGGGTACAAAATACAGTGTGTAATTTTTCATTATTTAAATTGTATTTTTGAATGTTATATATAATATATATAGGACCAAATAAACGTTTTAACCATAAAAATATCATGCGTCATATATATATATATTATTTTTTTTTAACAATAATATAATATATACATAAATGGTTATTAACATATTTTTACATGACATGTACATATAGACATTTGATCAAGGCAAATTAAAATGTTTGTTTTTATTTTTTTATTATTAATATATTTTAAGTATTGTCAATATTAATTTGTATTAAATTTTTTTATTGATAACCCGTATTAAATATTTCTTTATATACAACACTAAAATATTTTATTTTAAGATTATTTTATATATATAGGTATATATCAAGTTGATATCGACATCTAGTAGTTTTTTTTTTTGTAAACTACGGTATTTTATTATCTACAGGAATATAAAAGTACAAAACTTAGGCTCCTCAATCTGCCCCAAAGGGAAACCAGATCTGTTGGATCCTATACTTACAAAAGTCATTAACGTTATCACAACTGTTTATAGTCAAAACTGGTAAGAACATAAAAGGTCTTCTACAACCAGAATAAATCGACAAACTCATTAAGCTCGTTCCAAAAAGACAAACCCCTAATCTACTGCCGCGAGGGCGACCCAGATGGAACTTCTATAAAACATGGTTTTCGACAAGCAAAAGAAGGAAAAGGGGTAAAAACCAGGCTTTTCGCATCAGTGGAGTCCTTTAGTCGATGTTGATATTGACTCTATCCTTCCTCTGCTCTATCAGCATAGCTTTGATATCCTTGAGGAGGTCATTCTGTTGCCTTACCAAAACCCCTAATGTTGGTCAATTCCTTGAACACCTTGGAGTGAAATAATTTTTGAATTTTGCAACATTAAAAGTGAAGAGGTTCTTTGTTACACCAAACCTCACTGGTGTTGGTAAACATTCCAAACAAGAGGTTTCTCGTTACACCAAAACCTGCTAGTGTTGGTAAACATTCCAAACGAATGACTCAAATCCCCAAGGTGGAAATTATGGATTCCATAGAGGTGCAATGATTTTTCCAACACCCCTCCTCAAATGCAACTCGGGGGAATCGAAATTGAGTACACGCTCTGATAAGATGAAGAGGTTTTCCATTACACCAAAACCCGCAAGTATTGGTAATAACTAGGATCCTCAGTGTCACGCCCCCAAGCCTATGGTAGTCTTCCAACCATGCTAGGCAAGGTGCGATGCCACCGAACACTTTCTTTTCACCAATTTTTATGTTCGTGGACTACGCCTAACTACTTATTCTACTTAGTTTGTGTTTCTCAACCAAGTAATTATTAATGTTCCTTTATACCAATGAACACCCATACATATTCATTGACATCAACAATTATACATGAAGAACACAATTACACAGTATAAAGGGAGGGGAAACTCTCCAAACAATGAGTCTGCCCAATAATATATTATATAGTCTTTCAATATTGCAAAGCTTCACAAGTAGACTTGGAAACCCCAAGTTTCATATTTAGCCAAATTTACAACCTCGTCACACCACTGTGTGACAACTAAGATTTCCTTGCCCAAGGCTGGCGGGCACGCCCTCACATGAGTTTCCTTCCACACTTCACAACCAAACCTTGTCTTCGTGCACGATGGGCGGGTGAATCCACCAAGTCACAAAGACACCCCCTTCGCACAATCGACCTCACCAACGTTTCACCGTGCACACTTGCATTACACGCGGATGCTCACCCAAGCTACTCAAGAACTCGTGCCAAGTAATCGCACAAACCGGGCCCCCACACCTTCGTTCAACCCTCGGGCATTCCTTCACACAACAAGGTTCCCATGCCTTTGTTCAACCATCGAGTGCTCCTTCGCACAGATGGGCACCACACCCGTGCACGCCCTACACTTCAACCAGCAGCTTCTCCTGCCCACGCCCAACACCTTCACCTGATACACCATGCGTTCACCGTGTGTCTTCACCCAAGGTTGGGCACATAGAGCTACACTCCCAACTCGCACTTTTACCTCTTGAAATGTACCATTTCCTTCTTGTTTGAAGTCGAAGATACGATGCTCAAATGAACTCCTCACACCATTTACTTATATGAGTGGTAGGGCAAGTTAGCCTACCTGGCTGACTCGTCCTCCACGCTATACATGCCCACACTCCATTGCAATTACGTCATCGAATTGCTTCCAAGTATTGGTCTGCCCCCATGGGTAATAAACCATGCTTCCACGCATATAAATCCATCGCTCTCCTTCTTTCGTGCTCGCATATAACATAACTCCATGTGCACATCAAGTCTGAGCTGTTCGTTCAAGACTCTAACTGAACGTCCTTCATTTGAACGCGGTCGCACTTCACCCAGTGGGCATGCCAAGGATTTCAAGTCCTTACATTCTCCTTCACCTGAAGTCATTGTCGTCCTAGACAACACACCATCATGGTATCCATCCACCAAGATCAACATCACTATCTGTCTCATCATCGGTCCATGATGTCAACTCCTCCACATACTGCAAACATCCCTGCAACATATGTAGAACTTCCATCTCCATCATGTGTCATCCCATCCTCTGAACTGTCATCTTTCCTGCCTGCCTGATGTCAACATCTCTCTGGTGCACTGCTAGCCTTCATGACTTGATCTAGTCGGGTGCTCAATCTAGATATCACGCTTAAATCATAAGAATGGCCATCCTTATGGCTTCACCAGTATATCTCGGATTCTGCCACATCCTGGACTCACCAAGAATCTCTCCCATGCTCAGGTCCATGGAAACTCCACCCCATCTGCAACATCTCATGATGCTTGATGCCAAGCCATCCCTGCACCATCTGCCATACCAGTACAACTTGTTTTAAGGGACTCATTGCCATGAGCAGCTAACAATGAGCCCCATTTTCTTTCCCATCTAAGAATATGCGGAGGGAGTAGAGCCTGAAGGCTCACCCTCAATAATCAGCTCAATCCATCTGTCAGGATTTTCTATCTCCATCCTCTGTAGATAAGTGGCCCGATCCTCCTCACGGACATTCGGCCTCACATATGACTCATCATCATCATCATCATCCTCGACCACTTCTAGCCTTCTTGACACATCTAAGATACTATCAGAAAGAGTCCTGATGACCAATGACTGCTCGGTAAGCTTTGTCTCAACCATAGACAACTGCTTACTCATGTCTTCCATTTGCTTCTCATCCTCCATTTTGATTATTGCCAATTTACAATCAGGCTTTGTCACTCCAATGGTTGGTACACCAATGGGTATATCCTCCCTTCCATCGTAAATGTACAACCTCTTCAAATATGGAACAATCATTGCATCAAATTGTTTCAAGAATTCCATTCCCAGCACAACTTCATAGTCATCTATTCGCGCTATAGTGAAGTCAACCTTCCCTGTCAACTCACCAAGTGTTGTGTCCACCTTTTCAGCTACACCAAGAACATTATTAGGACGAGAATTGACTGTCTTCATCTGTGCCTTCACCGATACAAATTTCAGCCCAATCCTTCTCCATGTATCTTCTCCCATGAAGTTGTGAGAGGCCCCACTATCCACCATTGTGAGTATATCAGCATCCCCAACCTTCATCCGGACATACTCCAACTTGTTCCTCTCAAGATCCTTCTGAGAGATCACCTCTATAGTAGCAGCAGCACCAATTATCTACATCATTCCCACAGAGGCTTCTTCATTCTTCGCATTAGATTGTGCAATCGCAGCCATTTCCAGTCTAGAAGGTCAATTGTTTACCGTATGTGGTTCAACACATATCCAAAACTTCAAGGCTTTCTTCGTCTTCGAATTATCATCTGATTTCGAAGCATCATCCTTCTTCTTCTCTTTTGGCTTATCAGACATCTTCTTCCTATCATCAGAAGTCTCATCATAATGCTACAACAACCTGTCTGCAACAACAAAAGCTTCCTCAAGTGTTCTAATCCTCTGCCTCTTCACTTCATTGCGTGCCCAAGGCTTTAATCCAATGATGAAGTTGAACAACGTGTCCCTCTCTACCATGTCAGGAAGTTCAAGAACCACACTTGGAAACTCACGCTAATATGTCTGAAGGTTCCCTGTCTACTTTATGAACTTTATCTTCATCCTGGCTTCCCACGTTTCATCTTGAGGACCGAAATGGGTCTGCAAATCTTTCTTCATCTCGTCCCACGAAGTAATGTCACTATCACTGCCATTGGCAATCTGATCCATCCTCCTTCGCCACCACAACTTAGCATCCTTTGTTAAGAACTAAGTAGCTACCTTTACTTTCGTCTCATCATTAGATAGACCCATCCGTTCCAAGTATTGCTCCATGTCCCATAGAAAGTTTCCAAGAGTCTTTGCACTGCTTTTACCATCGTAAGATTTCAGTTCCTTGACTTTCACATGAGGCACTCCTCCACCTGAGTTATGCCTCACGGCCTTCTTCAACACCTCGATCTTATCTGTGGTTTCACCAAGATATTTCTGCAAGTCCACAATCTCTGCAAGACCTCAGTCTCTTGCCTCTTCAATCTCCTTGACTCTACTTCAAGTTGTGTACACAAAATATCAGTGTACTCGTGTTGAGTCCAGAGTTCCTCGAGCTCTTTCCTCATCTTCGAATTGACCTCTTGATCTCTCTCTAATGGAACCCAGCCCACTTGGCGTAACCCTTTACACTTTCGATGTTACACTTGGACGTTTACGTGGCGGTTGTATGTGGCGTTTTGTTTTCCCGCGTTCAGTAGCTGGTAGCTGGGCATTAACTGCGGGAGTAAATGTGCAGTCCTTCTGCCTTGGTAAATGGTGTTACCCTAACCCTTAATCAATTTATCGATTTTTCTTTGTCATTCTTGCCATTGGTTCTGAGGGTTTCGATCTCTACGTGATGAAGGTATGTCGAGGGTGTTGTATCCGGATTCTGTTGGCTCTGAATCACGGTTTCATGGTTGTGGGTTGATTTTATGCTTGCTCTGGGTATGGGTGGAGGCCTTCTATGCGCGTTTGGCTGTTTGTCTGCCTGTATGCTTCGACGGTGTTCTGCTCTGGGGTTTTCGTGCAATCTCTGGTAAGTCGTTGCCCACTCTGTCCTCTGTTTTTAATAAATGAGTTCGAGGTCTTCATCCTAGTTGCATATACTGTAACTGTTGGTTTCTTGTAAAGAATTCTGGTTCGAGTCTGGGTTGTTTTAACACTGTTATTCGGCTCTTACTGCCCCGTTCCTGCATGTAATGTCAGTCTTCTGGTCCTTTACTTTCGAATCTGGGTTAGTAGTGATTTTGGATTATTAGTTTGCTGGTAACGTTATGTTGTTCGTGGCTGAGCGTACAGGAACAATGGGAGAGTTCTTTCAACCTCTGCTACAGGTAAATGCTCGTTCTCTGATTCAATGTTCACTCTCTTATTGTTCTACGTCTAAACAAACCTGCTACTCTTGTCTCCAATTTACTGTGGCGTCCTCTGGTTCGAATGCATGGTTCCTCCTCACGCGGTCTTCAGGTGAGGGTTTTCTTTCCCTTTTCCCTTTAATTTTTGGAATGCTGGTTTGGTTTCCTATCAAGGGTTTCGACCCCTTTTGGTTCTGTTGAACTCCAATCTCACTATCGTTTGTTTGATTGCAGGTCTTCTCTGGTGGCCCGGAGGGCGCACGTCTCTGTCTGCAAAAATGCTCAATGGCGTGAAAGTGGGTAGGCCTGTAACCTATATTGTCTGTCTGTCTCGAGGTTTCTGCTCCAAATATGGTTCACTTGTTGTTTTACTGTTTGAGTCTGGTGGGAGTCACGTCCGTTGTTGTCCTTCTGGTATGAGTTCACTGGATTGTAACGCGGCCTCAACAAACCCTTATCTTGTGCCTGGAAACAAACCCTAACGAGGGTTTTGCATTCGTTGCTTGTCTATGGTTGCTGAGAAAATTTTGATTTTGTTTTGAATGTACCAATCTCTGTAATATTTAAGGGAACTCGACTCTTTCATTTTCGACTATGGAGTAATGTTTCTGGACAATATAAATGTAAATTGTGTTCTTATGAAACGAAAAAGGAATGTGTTATTTGGTACCTGTAGCCTTCGCTTATGGTTCTGTTACGTTGCTGGCATTTGATTCTTTTATTGGACTCTTTACTTGTTGCTGGTCTCGATTAGCTGTGCATAACTGTGCTTCTTCAATTATATCTATGTGTGCTTGTTTGGTAATGATTTCGAATTCAGTTTATACTCGTACAACAGCCATAATATTTCGGTTAGTTTACAGAAATGTAGAATACTGTTAATTAAGTATGAGAGATCAAATCAATAATCTAGGAAATAAGATAGATGGACAGTAATTCTCTGGTACTTTTGAATGCTTGATAATTCTGTTCTTCAATTTCTCAACTTGTTCTCTACTTGACTAAAAAGACCCTTTCTTTACATGTATGTTTGGCTTTTATAGCCTTTGTCTTCAGTTAAGGCTTGCAGTTTTGCCTCTTTCTGTTACAAGGACAATTACATACTACTGTTCCTATTTGTAACCGTAATTGTTTGAACATTCCAAGCCTTGTAAAACAGTTAAAAGTTATTTTTTTCTAATTACAGAAACTACCCTTAATTTGATAATGAAGCTAACAATAATATAACTAGAAAATTAAACCATCTAACTGTTGCTGACTTGTAAAATAAAATAAAAAAAGAAAAATTATCTTCAGCAGAATTTAACAATTCAGTTTCCCACCTGTGAACCTAGTTGGAGTCTTTCTGCCTCGTCACTATGAGGTGGATGCTCCTGCATCAGGCTCCTGGGGCGAGAAAAGATCATGATTCCTATTCATGAGCTCCTCCACTGATGTCCCTGTTCGTTCAATCTGCCTGGCGTCAAGCCATGAGCTGTCCTCAATCGGACGGTTCTTCCACTTGACCAGGTACTGAAAATAATTTTTCCACCGAGTACGCCTAACTACCTGAGTTTCGAGGATGCCTTCAATCTCAGGAGGTTGGACATAAGGCATCTGTTTCTTCCAAGTGTCTCTGTCTTCCTGGGTGTTCCGCGTGGATTGTCTGGGTTCATCCTTCCTTCCTTCCAACAGTTCGCCTGTATACGGAAACAAATCGGCCACATTGAAGATAGGTGATATGCCTACTCCAGGTGGTAGTTGGATTTCGTAGGCATTCGCTGGAAACTTCCGCAAGATCTTGCAAGGCCCTATCTTCTTGTATTTCAGTTTGTTGTACGTACCTTTAGGAAACCGCTCCTTGCGTAAGTGTACCAAAACATCATCCCCTACCTCAAAATGAACTTCTCTCCTCTTCAAATCTGCGTGTTCCTTATACTTGAATTTGTTGTCCTGTAACTTTTCCTTTACCTGTTCATGTAAATCCCGCATCGCATTTGCAAAATCTTCTCCATCCGCACTCCGTCGTTCCTGTAAACCAAGATCCCGAAGCTCATGCACTCCTCGAGGGTGCATACCATAAAGAATCTGGAAGGGACTGAGACCCGTGCTACGATTCGGTGAATCATTGTAAGAAAATTCTGCTTGCACCAGCACTCGGTCCCACATTCTAGAATTTTCTCCGACTAAGCTGCATAACGGATTTCCTAGACTTCTGTTCACAACTTCTGTCTGCCCATCGGTCTGCGGATGGTAGCAGAACTGTAGCTTAATTGGGTGTTCATTTTTTTCCATAAGGTACGCCAAAAATGTCCCATGAACTTTACGTCTCTGTCTGATAGGATGGTTGTTGGTAACCCATGTAATCGGACAATCTCGTTAAAAAACAAGTGGGCCACATAGGTGGCATCACTAGTTTTCTGACAAGGTACAAAATGTGCCATTTTCGAGAAACGATCTACTACCACCATTACTGAATCATACCCTTTCTTCTTTTTTGGCAATCCTAATACAAAATCTAAACTCACTGAATCCCAAGGTCTACCTGGAATAGGAAATGGCGTGTACAGTCCTGTGTTCTGGCTATGTCCTTTCGCTAGTTGACACACCTTACACTTAGCCACAAAACATTGTACGTCCCATCTCAGTCTTGGACAAAAGTAAAAGTTACTAAGTTTATCTAAAGTCTTGTCAATACCAAAGTGTCTAGCCAATCCCCCACTGTGTTTTTCACGAATGATATTCTCCCTCATAGAACAGCTGGGGATACACAGTTGTCCTCCCTTGAAATGTAATTTCTCCTGTATATTGTAGTCCAACCAAGGACTATTTCCTCGTATTAAAGGATTTTGGCATGCCTCGTAGGCTTCTCTGAAATCTGTGTCTGTCTTATAAAGATCCCGTAAATGTTCAAAGCCCAAAACCTGCATAGTGCTTTCCCGCAATAGTAAAGCTTTCCTGCTCAATGCGTCGGCTACCTTATCCGCTTGCCCACTGATATTCTTCAGTACAAAATTAAAACTCTGTAAGTACTCCACCCATTTGGCATGCTTATGATTAAGTTTATGCTGCTACATTACATACTGTAATGCAGAATTATCTGAGAACAACACGAACTCATTTCCCAACAAGTAATGCCTCCAGTGTCTTAGCACCTGTACTACTACGTAGAATTCCTTATCGTATAAGGAGTACTTCTGCCTACTCTCATTCAGTTTTTCACTGAAGAATGCCACTGGTCTGTCCTCCTGGCTCAGTACAGCCCCGATTGTTGTTCCACTAGCATCACAATGTACCTGAAATAGTTTTTGAAAGTCTAGTAGCGTGAGAATCGGTCTTTCTGTTATTTTCCTCTTCAATAGCTGAAAGCTCTTTTCTGCTACTTCTGTCCATCGAAAAGGTTGGCTGACCTTTTTGATGGTCTCCAACCTAGGAGCACAGATTCTGCTGAAATCTCTAATAAACCTTCTGTAAAAACTCGCTAATCCATGAAAACTTCGTACCTCAAACAAATTCTTCGGTGACGGCCAATTCATGACTGTTGTCACTTTCTCCGGATCCATCTTTAATTCATTCTCTGCTATCACAAATCCCAGATAAATTAGTTCTCTCTGTAAAAATGTACATTTCTTCAGATTGATCAATAACTTGTTCTGATGTAGCTTCTCTAACACTTTACGCAGATGCCGGAGGTGTTCTTCTCGTGTCTTACTAAAAATAAGTATGTCATCCAAATAAACAATTACAAATTTCCCTATATATTCCTTTAGCATCTCATTCATGAGTCTCATGAAGGTGCTGGGTGCATTGCTCAACCCGAACGGCATAACCAGCCATTCATATAAGCCCTCATTTGTTTTAGAAGTTGTCTTCCATTCATCTCCTTCACGTATCCGAATCTGGTGATATCCACTTTTTAAATCTATCTTAGAAAAGTAAGCTTCCCCACTCAAACAGTCCATCATATCATCCATGCGCGGTAATAGAAATCTGTACCGTATGGTGATTTTATTGATGGCCCTGGAATCAGTGCACATCCTCCATTCTCCTCCCTTTTTGGGGGCGAGAACTGTTGGTACAACACATGGGCTCAAACTTTCTCTGATCAATCCTTTATCCAATAGCTACTGCACCTGTTTTCTGATTTCTTCATTATCCTTGGGGCTCATTCGATAAGCTGCCTTATTCGGTAAGCTAGCTCTTGGTATGAAATCAATGTGGTGACTAATTCTCCGCTTGGGAGGTAACTTCTCCGGAAAGTCGTCTACTACTATATCTGTAAATTCTTCCAACATCTTATGTATTTCTATAGGCAAATCTGTGATTTCTGTGTGTAACAAAACTGTCCTAGTCTTTCTTACTACAGTAAAATGTATCTCACTGTTTTCAACTTGCTTCAAAAATTGTTTTTCGTTCATAAGCAATGCCTTTGGTTCATTTCCTTCAACTGCCTCTTTCTCCTCTCTGATAGGCACAAGGTTATGCTTAACCCCGTCTTTTTCAAACTTATAACAATTCAATACCCCATCATGTGTCACTTTTCTGTCATATTGCCAAGGTCTGCCCAACAAAATGTGGCACACGTCCATTGGCATAATGTCGCAAATAATTTTGTCTTTGTAACGTCCTATCTCGAATTCCACTTTACTCTCTTCATCCACCAGCAACGGGTGTCCTTTTTGTAACCACGAAACTCGATATGGAGTGGGGTGTTTCAAACATTTCAGTCCTAACTTCTCCACCATCTCGACTGACACTAAATTGTTAGTACTTCCGCTGTCAATTATCATTTTACAGCACTTACCTTGCGACTTACGAACTGTTCTAAACAGAGCTTTCCATTGCATCTGTTCAATACTCTCATCAACTGGCTTCACCAACACCTTATGCAGCACTAAATCTTCTCTTGTTTATGGGGCATTTTTTGCCTCTTGAGGAGGTGTTGTTGCTTCCTCTGGCTGCGCCACATATGCGCCTCGCTGTCCAGTTGAATCTGTCTCTCGGCACTCAAAAGAGCGGTGCCCCCACTTGTGGCATCTATAACACTGGTATCTAGTTCCCCTTCCACGACCATTTCCTCTATCGCGCTGAAACGATCTGCCACCCCTCGTTCCATCTCCTTTTTCTGTTATTCCCGAAGTCCTCGAATTGTTGGCTTCTTCGTTGTTGCTGGCAGTTTGGCCCCTACCATAGGACTGGCCTCTTCCTCTGTTAGACCCACGTCCTCTCCGGGCGTTCTGTCCTCGGTTAAGCTTTTCCTCTGCTTTAACTGCACTCTGATATGCCTCCTCCGTATTGTTGGGAGACAAAATACTTATTTCGTCTAAAATTTCCATCCTCAGCCCATTCACATATCTGGCTATCCTCTCTACTGTATCCTCTGTATATCCTGCCCGCAAGTTTACTCGATAAAATTCCTCTGTATATTCTTTCACCGTCAGACCTCTCTGTCTCAAGTTCTGAACTTGCCTATGTAACACAATTTGATAATCTCTTGGCAGAAATCTGCCCTTCAATTTAGCTACCATCCTTGCCCAAGTCTTTATCGGAGGCTTGTTCAACCTCTTTCTCTCATTCTGGACACTGTCCAACCACAGGGTTGCGTGTCCTTTCAGCTTTGTTGCTGCAAACTTGACCGTACGGTCTTCACTAATTTCTTCGCATTCAAAGTAATTGTCCATCTCACTAATCCAATCTAATACTACATCAACCGATAAACTGCCATCATAGGTTGGTAATTCTTGTTTTGGTTTACTATTTGACAATAATAAAAACTTCAACAATCTCACTTCTGGTGAGTCACCTTCAGCCCCATCTGCTAGTGCTTCCACTTCTTCGTCACTCACATCACCTAACTCTAGATCTCTCCTCCTGCCTGCCTCTACTTCTTCCAATCGAGCAGTAAGAATTCTGAGTTCTTCCCTCAACACCTCATCTGCCATCCTACGGGCACCTCTGCCTCGTCCTCATCTGCCTATATCCATTTCTCCCAAATATTTTCAACTGAACTTGCTCTGATACCACTCTGATGGGACCCAGCCCACTTGGCGTAACCCTTTACACTTTCAACGTTACACTTGGATGTTTACGTGGCGGTTGTATGTGGCGTTTGTTTTTCCCGTGTTCAGTAGCTGGTAGCTGGGCATTAACTGCGGGAGTAAATGTGCAGTGCTTCTGCCTTGGTAAACGGTGTTACCCTAACCCTTAATCGATCTCTCGATTGTTCTTTGTCATTCTTGCCGTTGGTTCTGAGGGTTTAGAGCTCTGCGTGATGAAGGTATGTCGAGGGCATTGTATCCGGCTTATGTTGGCTCTGAATCACGGTTTCATGGTTGTGGGTTGATTTTATGCTTGCTCTAGGTATGGGCGGAGGCCTTCTCTGCGCGTTTGGCTGTTTGTCCGCCTGTATGCTTCGACGGTGTTCTGCTCTGGGGTTTTCGTGCAATCTCTGGTAAGTCGTTGCCCACTCTGTCCTCTGTTTTTAATAAATGAGTTCGAGCTCTTCGTCTTGGTTGCATATACTGTAACTGTTGGTTGCTTGTAAAGAAGTCTGGTTTGAGTTTGGGTTGTTTTAACACTGTTATTCGGCTCTTACTGCCCCATTCCTGCATGTAATGTCTGTCTTCTGGTCCTTTACTTTCGAATCTGGGTTGGTAGTGATTTTGGATTATGAGTTTACTCGTAACATTATGCTGTTCGTGGCTGAGCGTACAGGAACAATGGGAGAGTTCTTTCAACCTCTGCTAGAGGTAAATGCTCGTTCTCTGATTCAATGTTCACTCTCTTGTTGTTCTGGGTCTAAACAAACCTGCTACTCTGGTCTCCAGTTTACTGTGGCGTCCTCTGGTTCGAATGCATGGTTCCTCCTCACGCGGTCTTCAGGTGAGGGTTTTCTTTCCCTTTT
Organism: Pinus taeda; assembly: GCA_000404065.3. Taxonomy (NCBI): domain Eukaryota; kingdom Viridiplantae; phylum Streptophyta; class Pinopsida; order Pinales; family Pinaceae; genus Pinus; species Pinus taeda. The sequence continues at coordinate 130,346 of APFE031234509.1, forward strand.
CCCTTTAATTTTTGGAATGCTAGTTTGGTTTACTATCAAGGGTTTCGACCCCTTTTGGTTTTTTTGAACTCCAATCTCACTATCGTTTGTTTGATTGCATGTCTTCTCTGGTGGCCTAGAGGGCGCACATCTCTGTCTGCAAAAATGCTTAATGGCGTGAAAGTGGGTAGGCCTGTAACCTATATTGTCTGTCTGTCTCGAGGTTTATTCTCCGAATATGGTTCACTTGTTGTTTTACGGTTTGAGTCTGGTGGGAGTCACATCCGCTGTTGTCCTTCTGGTATGAGTTCACTGGATTGTAACGCGGCCTCAAAAAACCCTTATCTTGTGCCTCGAATAAAACCCTAATGAGGGTTTTGCATTCGTTGCTTGTCTATGGTTGCTAAGCAAATTTTGATTTTGTTTTGAATGTATCATCTCTGTAATATTTAAGGGAACTCGACTCTTTCGCTTTCGACTATACAGTAATGTTTATGGACAATATAAATGTAAATCGTGTTCTTATGAAAGGAAAAAGTAATGTGTTATTTGGTACCTGTAGCCTTCGCTTGTGGTTCTTTTACGTTGCTGCCATTTGATTCTTTTACTGGACTCTTTACTTGTTGCTGGTCTCGATTAGCTGTGTGTAACTGTGCTTCTTCAATTATATCTTTGTGTGCTTGTTTGGTAATGATTTCGAATTCAGTTTATACTCGTACAACAGCCATAATATTTCGGTTAGTTTACAAAAATGTAAAATCCTGTTAATTAAGTATGAGAGATCAAATCAATAATCTAGAAAATAAGATAGATGGACAGTAATTCTCTGGTACTTTTGAATGCTTGATAATTCTGTTCTTCAATTTCTCAACTTGTTCTGTACTTGACTAAAAAGACCCTTTCTTTACATGTATGTTTGGCTTTTATAGCCTCTGTCTTCAGTTAAGGTTTGCAGTTTTGCCTCTTTCTGTTACAAGGACAGTTACATACTACTGTTCCTATTTGTAACCGTAATTGTTTGAACATTCCAAGCCTTGTAAAACAGTTAAAAATTATTTTTTTCTAATTACAGAAACTACCCTTAATTTGATAATGAAACTAATAATAATCTAACTGGAAAAGTAAACCATCTAACTGTTGCTGACTTGTAAAATAAAATAAAATAAAGAAAAATTATCTTCAGCAGAATTTAAAAATTCAGTTTCCCGCCTGTGAACCTGGTTGGAGTCTTTCTGCCTCGTGACTGTGAGCTGGATGCTCCTGCATCACTCTCGATCAATTCCATCTTCTTAGTTCAAAAGGCTTCCATGTCCTTCATCTTCTCCAACACTTTTTCAATGAACCCAATAGCAGTATCCTTCGCACCATGACTAGACCCAGCCTAAGATTCAGCTGCCATTGCTAACAACCTCCTTCTTTGCGATCTAGTTTCGACCATCCAACAGCTTCACCAAGATGCCTGTAACCTGAACCAGCTCTTGTTTCACTTGTATGTGAAACAGCTTCCTTCACCTGCAAGTTCTTGCTTCATTGTCACCAATTTCCAAGTGTACCCACACTCGCACTTCATTACGAGCACCTTGCTCTAATACTAGCTCCAACCGAGCTCTGATACCAACTGTCATGCCCCCAAGCCTACGGTAGTCTTCCAAGCATGCTAGGCGAGGTTCGGCACCACCGAACACTTTCATTTCACCAATACTTATGTTCGTGGACTACGCCTAACCACTTATTCTACTTAGTTTGTGTTTCTCAACCAAGTAATTATTAATGTTCTTTTATACCAATGAACACTGATACACATTCATTAACATCATAAATTATACATGAAGAACACAATTGCACAGTATAAAGGGAAGGTCAACTCCGTGAACAATGAGTCTGCCCAATAATATATTATACAGTCTTTCAATATTACAAAGCTTTACAAGTATACTTGGAAACAACCAAGATTTCCTTGCCCAGGGCGGGCGGGCGCGCCCTCACACAAGATGCCTTCTACACTTCACAACCGAACCTTGTCTTCGTGCATGACGGGCGGGTGACTCCACCAAGTCACCAAGACACCCCCTTTGCACAACCAGCTTCACCAACGTTTCACCGTGCACACTTGCACGACGGGGAGGCGCTCACCCGAGCTACCCAAGAACCCGTGCCAAGTCGTTGCACAAACTGAGCGCCCATGCCTTTGTTCAACCGTCGGGCGCTCCTTCGCGCAACCGGGTGCCCACGCCTTCGTTCAACCGTCGGGCGCTCCTTTGCACAACTAGGCACCACACCCGTGCACGCCTTACACTCCGACTGACGGGCGCTCCTGCCCACACCCAATGTCTTAACCCAATACATCGTGTGCCTTCGCCCAAGGTTGCGCGCATAGAGCTGCACTCCCAACTCGCACTTGTACCTCTTGAACTACGCATTTTCCTTCTTGTTCGAAGTCGAAGATCCGATGCTCAAACGAACTCCTCACACTGTTTACTTATACGAGTGGCAGGGCGAGTTAGCCTACTTGGCCGACTCGTCCTCCACGCTATACACACCCACACTCCATCGAAATTATGTCGTTGGCTTGCTTCCAAGTATGGGTCGGCCCACATGGGTAATAAACCATGCTTCCACGCATATAAATCCATCTTTCTCCTTCATTCGTGCTCACATATAACATAACTCCACGTGCACATCAAGTCTAAGTTGTTCGTTCAAGACTCCAACCGCTTGTCCTTCGCTCGAACACGGTCGCACTTCACGTGGTGGGCTTGCCAGAACTGCAGTTCCTTACACTCAAGGTGGAAATTACGGATTCCATAGAAATGCGGTGATTCTTTCAACAAAAAAATGTTGAAAATAAAAATAACTCTCTTAAATTATCTTTTTTAAAATATTTATCACATTACTAACTTTCTTCACTTTTTAAATAAACAAAATTATAGTAATCTTAAAATACATATAAAAAAAAGTGATAAAGAATTTTGAATAACCCCTTATCAAGTAAAATGAATATGAATAAGAGTTCGAGTAACACTTCATAGCAAAACTACTCAGTAATAACCTTTAATGGAAAGAATTTACAACACTATTTTTAATGCAGTGGTTAGGGATGAGATTGGCTTTGGTTTTGGTAGGGCTTATTCATCTCTGAAGGTATATCATGGAAATCATTTCTGATGACTAATGTATTTTTTGGTCTGCGGGTCGTGACATCCATTTTGACATTTATTGTACTAATACGAATTGATTAGTGCAAAAGCAATGGAAAATGGTATCGACTATAGGACCGTGAATGTTGCTTTCATGATTAGAAAATGGGATCTAGATGCGTGGATAGTGGTGTATGGACGATTCAAAAATGGCAAAATGGTGTTGAATATATGCCCATGAGTATTACTGTATACATATAAGATTAAAATATCTACATTTACCCTCCGTTAAAACGAATTTCAATTCAGAATTTGGAAAAACTGAGCACCGCGCATACTTTTACTGGGCCGGGTCTTATTCCACCTATGAAATAACTTACACGGCAAGACGTTGAAAGCAGAAAAGGATAGCAGAGAGAAACGGTGGCAAGTTTCTTCGTTTATGAGGAATAATATTGCCCTTCGCTGTCACTTTTGACATATGCGGTGATATTTCCACCTGCGCGAATCAATCTGTCAATGTTTGAAGGCTGCTGCTACTCCCATACGGCACGGCATCTCACGTGGCCTATCGGTTCTTCATGTGCAGATTAACCAGTCTTCTGACAAGTTTATCTTGATATTGATTTTGTATCACTTTGTGTGATAGAAATGACAGCCTCTAAATGACAATCAAAGATCATCCTCATCTACTGTATTGACATCATTCAACCCTTTTTATCTTAATTCCGGTACAGATTTATTTGATAGTTATTATGATAAGATGGGCTTTCTACATTCCTTTTTTTAACCGCGGATACGCGTACTTCATATTCCCATGCTAATTTAATTTATTTAACCCCGATCATATGAAGATGGTTTTTTTTATTTATTTTTATTTATTTATTTATTTATTTTGAAAGTGGAAAAATTTTTTCACTAAAGTGTCAAAGCAACAGTAAGGACAGTTATGTCTAGCTGCTATTCATTAATGTTGGTTAGACTCATCACTGTTAAACAAGAAAACTACGCCACCTATAATAATTCGCTGGTAGTCCGTAAAAGAGCAGGCTTTCACTCTTGCTAGATGCCTCTGGGTCTTGGGCCGTTAACCTGTTCAACCAAACAAAAGCAGTTTTAAAATATACAGGCCTGAAATATAATAAACATTTATATTTTTTTGACAAATAAGATTGTTATAAATATTAATTTAAAATGTATTTACTAAATAAAATATTTGAATCAACATTTTCGATAAATTTTTTACATTATATATAAATTAAAAAATCCAGGCCAAAGAACGGATTTTTATATCTTAAGTAAATGAAAATTTAATATTTTTTAACCAATAAAATTGTGCCTAAAAATTAATTTAAAAAGATATTTACTAAATAAAATATTGAAGTCATATTCGATAATTTTTTACATTATATAAAATTAAAAATGAATATTCACTTAAATACTCTCTATATACATTATATATAAATTAAAAATAAATGATTATTTAATTACTCTATATAGATACCAGCTTTTACAATGATACATATTTCTTAATCAGTGCAATCATTGATACATATAAAGTTCATATTATAACATATTGAAGTATTTTAGGTGTATTATAATGGAATTAAAGTTGTAGATTAGTGGTGGGGCTTATGGTGCATGATAAACAATTAAAATTGAATTTTATACCTTCTATTACCAAATCAAAGAAAAATAAATAATTTCTCTTATTATTTTGAGAGACTCTGTACTTCTTATTTAGCATAGATCCTGTATTAACCCTACGTAGAATATTCCATAAAATATATATATTTACATAAGTGCAAGAGAATTACTATTAACAGTTTCCACAAAAAATATTTAAAAGTTAAAATTAGTTCTCGATAATTGCTTTTATTTTCTTTATTCAGAAAAACCATTTTACATGAGGATAGGAAAACATTGTAATAGATTCTTGAATAACTAATTTACATTCTTTAGGAAGGGATGAACACAATGCCTGCATGGTGGTCTTATCTTTTTCGGATAAACTTTTTGTTAATAAAGAAACCTAAAAGGAAGAGGTTCCAGCAATTACATTTATCAATTACTCCTTTGTTCTACAGTTCGCGGAATTCTGACAGGACGACACCATGAAAAAAATATGGAGATAATTGCTCATGGGCTTAGAAAAAGGTCGTAAAAAAAATAGAAAAGGTTAGCCGATAAGGAGAGAACGCATAAACGGAAGGGGCATATTCTAAGAAAAGTGAAGTGTCCTATGCGTTAAATCGTCTAAAGTTTTCATGGCTAAGTTATCTTGTGAAATGTATGATTTATATGGATAGAATTGCTTTAAAAGGTTTACTTGTTATTTTTTTTAATGTATAAAAAATGAGTTAAAAAGCATGAGAATCATACATATAAAAAGAAAGAAAAAAACAGTGTTGATTTATGAAAATAATGTAGGAAAATTAGTTGCATAAAGAAGATAAAGATAAAGATAAGGAGCTAGGTTTCTTTAAAAAGAATGTGTGATTTTGTTTAATAGATTTTTGAAAAGGGAATATATATTTAATGTATATAGTTAATAAATATTTTTAGAAAGAAACAAATATTTGCATGAAAAATAAGTTATTGTGTTAGATTTTTATAGAAAAGAATACTCATTTCTTTGGGAAGAGATCATGTTGCTTTTTTGTACAAAAAGATTAATTGGTTTTTTTGGAAAATATTATGTTGTCTTATATATGTTGTTCTTGCTTAAAAATAATAATTCATTATGATAAGTTCGTGTTATTTTGACAACGAATTAGTAACTTTGGGTAAAATGTAACTAGACAGTTTTTATACCGAAATATCAGTTATGCAACGACCATCAATGAGATAAAACTAACAAATGCCCATGAAATGTAATGTGCAGAGAATCATTATTGAATAACAAATTCCAATCCATTCAGTTTCTTGTCTTGATTATTCTGCTGAGCTTTCTTGTTTTTCTTCATTATTTTGGTTATTGTTACAACAAATGGTATCAGAGCTCCGAGGGCCGAGCGATTGGTGGAAGCTGTATCAGCGTGAGGCGTGAGTCCAAAACCTGGGAGTGAAGTTGTATCAGCGTGAGGCTGTATCTGCGTAAGGCGGTTTTTTTCTTTGCTGCGTGAATAAGGAGCATGAAAGTGAAAAGCCCCTGCGTGAAAGGCGACCTCCCTGAGACTTGCGTGAGGTGTTTTTTCGTGAAAGAGCCTGTCCCTGCGTGAGAAGTTGTGTGAAGATGTGCTATCCTTGCGTGAAGAGCTGATGTTGTCCCTGCGTGAAGCGTGAAAGGCTATAACTCTGCTCCTGCGTAGTCAAATCAATGCTAGCCGGTGGAACGTTGTTGAAGGTTGCGTAAACCCTGGTATGCAACCGATTCCTGGACCATTCGAGAACTGTTCTCTACTCCTGTGTGGTGTGTGCGTTGAGGTGCCTGCCTGCTAGAACCAGGCAAAGTCTGCGTGAGGACCTTCGTTTGAAGGGAGGTTCTACTGAAGCTCTTCAAGAGTTCTAGAATGTCAGAGCCATTGAAGGCAGGCCGAGTCACCTAAAGAGGAACCTGCGTGGAGTGGAGAGGTGCGAGGTTCTACAAGATAAATCAAGTTGATGTTAAATCCGGGTATTGATAAGAGTTTTCGGAATTTTTTATTTTTCAGCAGAATTTTTTTTTAAGCAAAGACAGCAGATTGAAATCAAGTCAAGTTTTTTTTTTGAAGGGTGGTTTTTTATACAAATATTGGAGAAAAAAAAAGAAGGAAGGGTTTCTTTGTTTGTTTTTTTAAAAAAATAATAAAGGGGTTTGCAAGAAAGGGTCTGTAAATAAAGAAAAGATATTATTTTTTGAAAGAGAAATATAAACTCTAGTTCAAAGACAGATTATTTTTTCTGAAAAGGAAAAACCCTAGTTTAAGGATTGAAGGTTGAAATCCTAGAAAAATGGCCAAGATGTCGAATGCGAAATTCGAGGTGGAGAAATTCACCGAAGAGAGCAATTTTGCTCTTTGGAAAGTGAAGGTTAGGGATTTGCTTGTGCAACAAGGGTTGCACAAGGCATTGGATGGGGCAACTAAGAAACCTGCTACCATGACTACTTCAGAATGGGAGGACTTGGATGCCCAAGCTCTCAGTACCATTCGGTTATGCCTAGCGGATGAAGTTCTCTTCAACATTGTTGAAGAGACTATGACGTAAGGATTGTGGGAAAAACTTGAAAAACTCTATATGACAAAGTCATTAACCAACATAATTTATCTGAAAAGACAGTTATATAGTCTTCGAATGAAAGAAGGTTCAAACGTTGCAGAACATTTGAATGTTTTTAACACAGTAATATGTCAATTAACAGATATGGAAGTTAAAATACAAGAAGAAGATAAAGCAATAACTTTGCTGTGTTCTGTGCCTGAATCATGGGATCACTTCGTAACTTTAGTCAACTTGAGCACTACTGATTCTTTGAAGTTTGAATCAGTCGTGGGAGCTTTCCTGTCTGAAGAAGTATGAAGGAAATTCAGCACTAAAACAGCTGCATCAGAAGCCATGGTAGCTAGAGGACGCTCAAAGGAAAGTGGAGAAAAACCAAGGGGGTCTTCCAGATCGAAATCGAACGGAAAGAAGTGTAAGGCAAAATGTTGGAACTGCAATAAAATTGGAAACTTGAGGAAGGACTGTTGGAAACGAAAGGAATCTGAAAACCTGAAGAACGAAGCGAATCAGGTTGATTCAAGTATGATAGACGAAGTTTTATCTGCTGAAGAACTATGTATGGTAGATGAAACTTCACCTGAATGTAATGCCTCTCAGAGTTTAGATAGCTAGTTGTTAGACTCTAGTGCTTCACATCACATGTGCCCACATAGAAATTGGTTTACCTCATATGAAAATGTAAACAATAGTTCTATGTTTATGGGTAACAATCTGTCATGTCAGACTGTTGGGCTGGGAGATATCAGGATTAAGATGTATTATAACAGAGTTAGAACGTTAACTAGTGTTAGACATGTACCTGATTTGAAAAAAAAATTGATTTCTTTGGGAGTGTTGGATTCAGATGGTTATAAGTTTACAGGTCAGGTTAGCGTCTTGAAAATATTTAAAGGAGCCCTTGTGGTTATGAAGGCCGAAAAGGTCGGAAATCTTTACAGGTTAAAAGGAAGTACTCAAATAAATGAAGCAGCGGCTGCGTCAGAAAATGAAGAAGTAGGTACTTGTATATGGCATCAGTGATTGGGTTATATGAGCGAGAAAGGTCTTCAGATATTGATGAAATGTAAATCTCTTCCTGGTCTAAAATCCTTGAATTTAGATTTCTGTAAACATTGTGTGTATGGAAAACTGTGTAAACAGAGATTTAAAGTTGGAAATCATAATAGTAAAGATGTTTTAGACTATATTCATTCTGACCTATGGGGGGCTTCCCCTGTTGTGTCATATGGATGTGCACTGTATCTTTTAATGTTTATTGATGATTACTCCCGGAAATTTTGGGTCTATATGCTAAAAAGGAAAGTTGATGTATTAAATGTCTTTAAACAATTTAAAGTAATGGTAGAGAAAAGAACATGCAAATCTATTAAATGCTTAAGAACTGACAATGGTGGTGAGTTCACTTCAGTTGAATTTGAACAATACTGTAAGGATGAAGGAATTGTTAGACACAAAACTGATGTTTATACTCCTTAGCAAAATGGTGTTGCTGAGCATATGAATCAGGTTCTTATGGAAAGAGCCAGAAGCATGATCAACAATGCTAACTTGCAAAAGGACTTGTGGGCAGAAGCAGTATCTACTGCTTGTTATTTAGTTAACAAATAACCTTCAGTAGCAATTGATTGTAAAATTCCTGAAGAAGTTTGGACAGGTCAGTCTTGTGACTATTCCCATTTGAGGATATTTGGCTGTGATGCTTATTCTCTCATTCCAAAACATCAGCGTTCAAAATTAGATCCAAATTCGAAATGTTATGTTTTTGTTGGGTATGACTATGCAGTGAAAGGATATAGGTTGTGGGACCCTACATTGCAGAAGATAGTCATTAGTAGAGATGTAACATTTGATGAATCCTCTCTTTTAAAATCAATTGTTGAAAGAATTGAACAGGAACAGGAATCGCCAAATCAACAAGTTCAGTTGGAGGCTAGACTTTTCGGTGACAATCAAAAGGAAGGAGAAACCTCTGGAGAAAACGGTGTTGAAGACACAAAGGAAGCCATTGAAGCTTCTGAAACAGTGCAAGTTTCTGAACCAGTTCAGCAACCAGTCACTCTAAGAAGGTCTACAAGGGAAAGGAAAATTCCCAAAATGTATGAAGATTTTTCTTCATATTTTGCTTTGATTACTAAAGATGGGAAACCTTCTTATTATCAGGAAGCAGTAGATAATACAAATAGCGAAAATGGAAAGCAGCTATGGAAGAAGAAATGGACTCCTTAGCCAAGAACAATACCTGATATCTTGCAGAGCTTCCTGAAGGGAGAAGTGTTGTTGGATGCAAATGGGTCTTCAAGCTGAAACGTAAAGTTGATGGAAGCATCGAAAGGTATAAGGCGAGACTGGTAGAAAAAGGGTATTCTGAGGTTGAAGGTATAGACTTTCATGAGTTTTTTTCTCCAGTTGTAAAACTTGTTTCTATTCGTACTGTGTTCGCACTAACTGCGTTGCTTAATCTTGAGTTAGAATAGTTAGATGTTAAAACAGCTTTTCTACATGGTGATTTGAACGAAGAGATATATATGGAACAACCAGAAGGTTTTGTACAAGGTCATAGCAGAATATTAGTTTGCAAGCTTAGGAAATCATTGTATGGTTTGAGGCAGTCTCCCAAACAATGGTACAAGAAGTTTGATTCCTTCATGGTGAGCCAGAACTTTATAAGAAGTGAGTATGATCATCGTGTATACTTCAAAAGTTTCAATGGAATATTCATTATCTTAGCTTTGAATGTTGACGATATTCTTATTGCAAGCAAAAGCATGGAAGAGATCAATAGGTTAAAGGCTCAACTCTCTAGGATGTTTGATATGAAGGATCTTGGAGTAGCAAAATATATCTTGGGCATGGATATACATAGAGATAGGAAAAATGGTAAGCTTTGGTTATCACAGCAGAAGTATGTGGAGAAAGTACTTGAAAAGTTCTCTATGAACAATGTGAAACCTATTAATATTCCACTAGCTTCCCATTTTAATCTTTCTTCTATTTTGAGTCCTAGAGCTGATGAAGAAAAGAAGTATATGTCTCATGTACCATATGCAAATGCGGTAGGCAACTTAATGTATGTGATGGTATCTACAAGACCTGACATTTCACATGCAGATGGAGTTGTCAGTAGGTTCATGGCAAATCCAGGTAAAGAACATTGGCAAACAGTGAAACGGGTGCTTCGATATCTAAGAGGCACAAGTGACCATTGCATCATCTTTAATGGTAGTGAAGGATCAGTCTACGGATATGTAGATGCTGACTATGCAGGTCATTTAGACAAAAGAAAATCTACTACAGGTTATGTCTTTACTCTTGCAGGTGGAGCAATTAGTTGGATGTCAAAGCTTCAACAAACACTTGTGTTGTCCACTACCGAAGCCGAATATATTGCTGCTTCAGATGCCAGTAAAGAAGCAATCTGGCTAAATGGTCTGCTCGATGAAATTGGAAGAACGCAGGAGAAAGTGAATGTACTTTGTGATAGTCAAAGTGCTATTCACTTGGCTACAAACCCCGCCTATCATAGTAGAACCAAGCACATTGATGTAAGGTATAATTTTCTGAGACATGTGATCGATGGCGGAAAAGTAGCTCTTAAAAAGGTCCATACACGAGAGAATTGTGCAGACATATTCACAAAGCCAGTTACAGTAGAGAAGTTGCAGTGGTGTTTAGCTTCTCTTGGCTTGCAGAAAAGATGATGAATGGGCATGGGCAAGAGATTAGGAGAATTGATGTCAAGGTGGATTTTGTTAGTTTGACAACGAATTAGTAACTTTGGGTAAATTATAACTAGACAGTTTTTATACCGAAATATCAGTTATGTAACGATGGTCGATGATATAAAACTAAAAAATGCCCATGAAATGTAATGTGCAGAGAATCATTATTGAATAACAAATTCCAATCCATTCATTTTCTTGTCTTGGTTATTCTGTTGAGCTTTCTTGTTTTTCTTCATTATTTCAGTTATTATTACAACAATTCCTTGGTAAATCATGCAGTAAATAATAATTGTGGTAAAAGCCCATTTGAAAAGAAACATGCATTTACATGTTCTGTGGCATTATATAAGAAACATGCCTTTGGAGGGATATTATGTTTGACTTCTTTAAATATATATATAGATAAATAAACATGTGTTTGCACGTTTCAAAGTTAAGAATATTATTCCATAAAAGCCTGGTAAAATGAAATCGATTATACAAATATCATAAAATATTAGCCATGTTATTTTAGAAATACTACATGGTAAGTAAAGAAAATATATTATTACATATAGAGAAATATTGTTATTTGTAGCATTAAAAGATAAGTAAACTTTCTTGTCTTTATATAACATTTCATATGCATTCTATTAAGAAAAGATAAGATGTATGTACGCTCTTTCTTAAAAAGAAATAACAAATCCAAGTCATTTTCTTGGAAATGAATATAAATTAAAGAGGGTAATTTGTGAAATATTCTCATGGGTAAGAAAGTTCTTTTGAAGAAGAATACTAGTTATAAGAAATATAATAATGTGTGCATAGATAAAATGCAAAGAGATAATATAATTCATAGGAATATTCTTTGGAAAGAATATGTCTTTCTTGTGCATGAAATATTTGTTAATTGTGTTAATTCCTTTGCAAGAGTTCGCAAGACTTACAAGTTGTGAGAAAAAAAGATAAATGATTTGTGTGTCGCATATTGGATAGTTTGATTTAATCGCATGGTTTAATGCATAAACGGTTACCATTATTATTATCTTAGTTCTTATGTGCAAAAGAAAGGTTGATTATGATACTTTGTTGAAAACAAAAGCATGAGAACTTTGTTATGGTACTTTCCTCGAAACAAATACATAATAACTTTGTACATAAATGATATGGAAACTATGTTGGTTTCATGAAAATAGCTTTGTGAAATGAACACATATGAAAAAGCATAGAAACTTTAGTTGATTACATGTATGAAGATACAACTATCGTGTTAGATATTTTAAATAGAAACAAGGATTTGTAGATCTATTGTGTTAGAGTTTTTAAAGATAAACATGATTTTGTAGCACTATTTTGTTATAGCTTTTAAAGATAAACATGGATTTGTAGAACTATTGTGTTATATATTTTGAAGATAAACATGGATTTATGTGCATGGGAAACAAAGATAATTTTCTAGTATCCTCTAAGTGAAATGGATGATTACAATGGTTTCCTATGGATATGAATGTGTGCTGGCACAATAATGATCATAGTAATAGGGAAATGATGGTGAATTGTGCAAAAGATAAATTATCTTAACATTGCAGCAGATAAGAACTAATGGTGCATGCTGATGAGTACAAGTGCAAGCATGCTACAAGGATGTAGAGAGTGGTGATATGTGGGTGAATGGTTTCATGGTAATTGTAATAGCTTTTAGCTGGGTATGTGGTATTCTAATGATATTTCATTGTAATCTTTTATAGCAATGGATAAGGGATGGACTCCCTTGTAATCCATTAAGTGAGGGGTGAACACCCTCATGAGTGTTTAATAATAAGATTAAGCGTTTGCTGGTTTTCACCCTACAGGGTTTCCAGGGTATATTGGTGTTCAATGATGTGATTGCTTATTGTGTCGTATTGATGATGTTGAATCCTTGAAGATGTTGATTCCTTATTTGATGTTGAATCATGAAATGGATGCAAGGTTCATCAGACAATTTGTGTTAATATACTACAACAATGGTTGTCAATGGTTATGCAACTTACTATCCTCTATTGGAATTTACTTTATGTACTAATGAACATTATATCTAATGGTTAATGAGGAATGTGGAGTAGTGATTTGGATAATTACTTGTTGGTAATTTGTGTAAAAAATAGTTATGGGACCAGTAGTAAAGGAGAACAGACTATTGACCATGATTTAACCATCCTACCAAGAATCCTAAGACACTAAGACTTAGATACTAAAATAAACATGGAAATACTGAACTCAGACAAACACCTAACCCTCACAATCCAATTGATGTGAACAATTGCTTCTTAAGTGATAACACTTTATGTGCAACAAGTAAACCTAGCAATAGGAGACTAGGATTGTACACACCACTTCCAGTACCTTCACATCCATGGGAGAGTGTCTCAATGGATTTTGTAGGAGGTATTCCATTTTCAAGGAAGGTTCATGATTACATGAATGTAGTTATAGACATGTTCAAAAAAATGTGTATACTAACACCATATAAAAGGAAAATTACAGTTGAATAAACTGTAAGAACTTTGGACACCACATATCTCCACAATGGTATGATATTGTCCACTTTGGGCCTAAGCCCTCATGGATTTGTTTTTGGGCTTTACTCCAAAAGGCCTCATACCAATGGAGATATTTGTCCATCCTTATATACCCACGATCCTCCCCACTTCTAGTCAATGTGGGACTTTGGTCGTATACCCAACAATCCTCCCCTCGAACAAAGAACCATTGAGCCTCCCCTCAAACGATTATCCATCCGTCCACTCTCTACCAACCAGGATTCTTCGATCCAATGCGTTGGAAGAAAATTCCTTACATGGAGCACCACCTACCTCGAGAACTTGCTCTATCCCAGGTCAACTCCTCTTCACCATTTTGGGACCAGGACACGTCCATGAAGAATCCGGAGCACACCGCCTATCTAACCGAGCTCATCCATGGATCCCATTGTGATATTAACGGGTGCCACAACCTTCGTTCGACATTCCAAGGATTCATCAACTTGCCTAAATTCAGAACTTGGCTTTGATACCACTTGTAAGAACTTTGGACACCACATATCTCCACAATGGTATGATATTGTCCACTTTGGGCCTAAGACCTCATGGATTTGTTTTTTGGCTTTACCCCAAAAGGCCTCATACCAATGGAGATATTTGTCCATCCTTATATACCCATGATCCTCCCCACTTCTAGTCAATGTGGGACTTTGGTCGTATAGCCAACATAAACAACTCATTTTTTCTTCCAAAACATTTGGGTTCATTTTGGTCTTCCTACTTGCATTGTAAGTGATCGAGAGTCTCGATTTGTTGGGAATTTTTGTTAAATTTTGTGGGACATGATGGACACAAAGTTGAAGAAGAGTAAAATTTTTCATCCACAAATATATAGACAAACCGAGGTGGTCAACAGAACAATCATTCATCTTCTTAGAGGATATTGTAGAAAACATCCTAAGTAATGGGATGAATAGTTGCATTATGTACAACATGCATACAATAGGGCAAAGCATTCTTCCACAAAAACATCGCCATTTGAGGCATGTTTTGGGTACTTTCCAAGATCACCATTGGACTTCGTGTTTGAGAAAGATGTTGCCATAGATGGTCACAATGACATAGATAAGTAAAGGAAGTTCATTGAGAGAATTCAGCTGATACATCACACGGTGCAGAAACAACTTGAAAAGAGTCAAAGCAGCGACAAGGCAAAGCATCACAAACATCAGGTCGGTCACAAATTTCAAGTTGGAGATGAAATTTGGTTATATATTAGCAAAGAGAGACTTAATCGGGAAGGTAAAAACCTTAAGCTAATATGTTATGGTCCTTTTAAAATTCTGGAAATGATTGGTAACAATGTATTTAAGCTTGATTTGTCTCCTTATATGTAAATATACTCTATTGCTAATGTTGAGAATTTGAGATTGTTTGAGACTCCTTTGATTGATGATCAAGGAGAGCATGTTTAGCTTCCATCAATATATGATTTTTCACTAGAATATCTTGATGAGCTTCAACAAGATCTCATACTTGACAGAAGAACCATAGCTTCGAAGAGAGGGAATGTCGAATACCTTAGAGTGGGACTCAAGTGACAAAAGCCTTCTAAAGCCAAATGATTGCAGATCGAGAAGGTGAGGGAGCTGTACCCTCACTTGCTGAGCAATTGATAGTATATTTTGGGGTACAAAAGGCTTTTGGTGGGGAGGAATGACCATGCACTCAAAATGGATAGAAACCTAAATGACTGCGTCCATCAAGGCTAAAATATCCCAACACAACTCGTTTCACTGAAAAATTAGTTCGTATGAGGAATATATTGAGTTATGTCCATTTTTCCAAATAGAAGAAATTTGAAAAAATATATGCAAAGTAACTGCAGAGTCAGTAGTCTGTAACGTTGACATGGCAAGTGACTATGCAAGGTCAATGGTCAATCATGGTTCATGAAGTTGCCTGCTATTATTGGTTCACAAGTTAGTGACGTGGCATATTATGACTCGTTAATGGAGAACCAGTGAGGAGGGTACAAGTTGCAATCTCGAAGGCCACCACATGTCCCTCCCCAAAGATCGGCTTGGCATACAATGTGAAAAAAATTTTGTGGTAGGAAGGGGGGTCAATCTAGTGACCTACACCAAACAACCACAACACATTGTCGTTACACCACAACTTGTTACTTAACATGTATTGTTGTTTGTGCATATTTAAAGCTTATAGATGTTATAGTTGGAGTTTAGGAGGGCCAGCCCTCCCATGTGAACACGATAACCGTCAGGATATGTAATGGCTAGCGGCTAACACTAACAACGCTCCATAACCATGACTATTAACCTTTAATCTGCCAATGTCTCCCCCTCCTCCAAGAACCCCAGGGGTAACAGTTAACAATATCGTGCTTATTATGCTAATCCACCATTAACCTACAATTAATGACACTTACCTTTAAATAACCCCCCAGTTAACTACATATTAAGTTGGCAGCGTGTTTAGTGGATCCGATAAGTTCATAGGTTTCTCCAGTTTTAGCGGGGCTAACTAGAGTTCCTCTAGTTTTAGAGGACTTTTCCTAGGGAAAACTGTTTTGAGTACAACTAGAGCAAAATTTGACCAAATGGATCTCAAGAAATGTTTTTCCTCACTGATTTCGACATTCTGAACAAACTGAAGCAGGTTTCAGGGGTAGTATCACTTTGTAAACAACATGTTTTCCATATTGAGCTAATATAGATGCTAAAGCCATGGAAACTAAACCAAGGATTTGTAGTCTAGGTGGGGTGAAATCCTTCATCAAAACATGGTGTTAAGTGTGCATGTTGATGGTTTGATGTAATTTTCATTGTTGTCATTCAACACTTGTTTTTCATGTTATTTTACTCATGAATGTCACATTAAACTTGATTAAATTTACTTGTTTACATTCATAAACAACCTAAGGAAACCTATGCACATGAAGTAATGGAAAAGCATTTTTTTATAGATATATAATTGAAATTAGCATAGCAAAACTAACATTCAATAATAGATCAATAACCCATATAGTTGTGGAGGAAACTAAAATAATATGCTTTTAGCCTCTCCAAGGTTACTAGTCTAGAGGATGACATGATTCAATAAACAAGCAATTTCCTTTAGGGATTCCCCATAATAGCAAAGAAGATATCAACGATATGGATGAGGGATTAAAATGACTATGTTGAGAGACTGAAATAGAAGAAGTGCTCATGTAAGTGGAAGGATGGTTGTGCGACCAATTTAGGGAGTATGAAGACCAAGAGACCTTGTTTTTCAAGTAGTACAGATGCCCTTGGTGACTTATCAAGAATTTACTTCATACAAGTAGGAAATTATGGCCCTCAAAGTTACCTTTAGCATATTCAAAGGAAAATTTGAAGCCTTTGTGAAATGGTTATTTGAGGTAGGCATATATGTTATGTGGGTTGAAGGTGAATCATTAAGAATAGGGTGAGGAGAAGGCTCATGAAGATCTAAGGGTAAGCTATGACGACTCTATAATTATATCAAAGGATTCTCAGGTAGTAATTCCTCAAAAGATATAATATTTCAAGTCATAGTTTGAGTGAAAAGGATGACAAGAGGTACCATAGTAAATCACCCTAGAGAAAATCCCTCCATATTTTGATATTTAATTATTATTTTAAATAGTTTGTTGTTGGTTAGGTCTAATCATTCTTTTACAAGGTTTATTGTTGGTTAGGTCCAATATTTAGATAATAACTCCTAAAGTATATATTTTTATGATTAATATTATCAACATACATGACGAAACAATAAGTAAACTCTAGGAAATCATGATAAAGGATATCATGGTTTTTGAGGTGGATGTTCTCCAATAAATATTTATATTATTAGTTTTATATGATATTACTTAAATTATCCCTTAGGATACATATGAATATTTTGATTGGTACAAAAATTTCATATTAATAAAAATATGCATATTGATTGAAGCAAGTACATTAGAAAAGGGATATTCCTATTAACCGTATGAAAAACATGATTGTCCAAGTAATCCCAACTAGATAAAAAAGATTGGTTCCTATGATATCTAAGCTATTACGGAAACACAAGGAAATATGCCACAAGACACTAAAAGAATTACAAAATTTGTAGAACATACTACTTGAAAACTCAAGGTATAACATCCTTGAGCGTTCAACCCCCAAACTCTGAGATATTGGAACAATTAAATATGGTAGTCCTTGTTCAATTAAGTTTATAGAAAATGAGTGTTCCAAATATTTCTTACTGATGGAGATTCACCTCACTTAAATTTGCTAAATAAGGACTAATATTTCATCCTCATTTCGGTGCATCATGTTTCAAGTATAATAATTCCATGGATGTGGCCATACTTGAGACCAAATGATTGAATCAAATTTGCAAGTTGAGGATTTATTTTTGGAGGAGAGAAATCATTGCCATTGGTTACCTATATTCCTCATTGGGAAGACATAACATGATAGGTTTTATCCCATAACCTCAACTATATGATGCATCTAGGATAAAAGAAATTAAATTCTCTAGTATACTAGGAACTTGGGTGAGATCCTGAACAAAGTGAGGAGGGTAGTGAGGCTACTGGGACAGGATTAAGCATTGCTACCCTTTCCAATTCTAAAATTTAGTTTTAGCAGCATAAATGAGCATAGAGAATCTCGATAGTCGAAAGAGGAACCTCACCCAAAAAAACGGTCACATAACTAATTAAATATATACTTCCATGTAGGGGTTGATAATGCCCTCACTTCTCTAAGTGACATGGAATTCAATTGCCATGAAAGGGGAGGAATAAACATTGTGTTCACACATAAGGAATATATGTCCAACCAACCCCAGTTGTTAAAGCCTTTTAAACCCAACACTCTATTAAAACACTAAGAGACCTTCAAACTTAATTTCTATCTAGTCATCCTCAACCACCTCGATGAATATAGAGAAAAAAATAATGTTACCGAATAAAGACACTTGAGAAATTTCTACCCAATCCACCTAAATCACCCTTTCAAATCGTGCATCTATCTATAATATCCTTGCAATTAGATTGCATAGATGAGTAAATAATTTTTTTTAAAGGAAGGGCAAATGAAGCATTGTTTACCTAGTCATTTGTCATCTGAATTGTATATTTTTGAACTATAGTTTGTGAACCAACATCTTCCCTTCCAAAATTCATGGTACACTAACCTGACCTAAGTGTCTCCCACATGATTGAAATGATGCACCATTTAGATATCCACCTTCAAGATCATGCACTTGGATATATCAAAATGTTCTCTCTCACTTAATTTTAGTCCATTAATACTATACTAGGGGTCCAAAATTGCATGAAATTCACTTCCAAGACTGAAATTGAGCCGAGAAAAGAGATTTTAGCCTTAAATTCCTCATCTGGGCCGGACTCTAGAACACACATCATGATCATTTCTTAATGTAATTTTAGTCCATTAATACTATACTAGGGGTCCAAAATTGCATGAAATTCACTTCCAAGACTGAAATTGAGCCGAGAAAAGAGATTTTAGCCTTAAATTCCTCATCTGGGTCGGACTCTAGAACACACATCATGATCATTTCTTAATGAAGAGACTCGAGGAGATTCCTGTACTACACAATCTCATACATCCAACACCATCTTAACAATAATGACAAGTATTAAAGCCATGTGGCCTCAACAATTCCTCCCAATTTCATAGCTATACTAGAAGGACACAAATCTCTCCTTCCTTGTGACTATAACTATACTTGCATGACACGAATTTGAAATTAGTCATGTGAGTTAGACTTTGGGATGCACATCCTCATCATTCCTTAATGAAGGAACTTGAGGAGCCTCTTGTATTACATTGTCTCATACATCTAACACCATCAAAGAATAATTACAAGTATTGGAGCCACATAGCCCCAACAATTCCTCCTCATTTTATATCTATACTTGCATAATGTAAATTTTAAATTTCTCATGTGAGTTGGAATCCAGAGTGCATATCCTCATCATTTATCAACAAAATGACTTGAGGAGCTTCCTGTATTATAGAAACTCATACATCCAACACCATCTAAAGAATAGTGACATGTATTGGAGCTATGTAGCCCCAACAATTCCACTCCATTTTATAACTATACTTGCATGACACGGATTTCACCTTGAGACTAGATGATACTCACAAATAATCTTTATTTTAGTTAAGGCTATGGAATGGGTCTAAAAATCTCAATATCATTAACCTTTGTTACTCCTTAGGCTAATGAAGCACCCAATTTAGCAAGAGAATCAACTAACTAGATATGATGCCTTAAAACATGATGGAACTTATATGGTTTCATGCTCTTTAGTATCCTCAAACAATCTTTATAATTCCTTTATGACATGTAGCTAAGAAAATTCTTCTTAATCAAGATTTGAATAATAGGTTAGTTTCTCAATTGATAATATTTTTCTTTCCGTGAGCTACCACTAGTCTAGAAGAGAGCAAACCCTTGAGGTAGTCTTAATCTCTAGAAAAGGTCAATTCAATTGTTTCATCCTAGAGCAAAATATACCCTAGCTCTTACAACCCTTGTGTAAAATATGTGTAATTATAATATCTAATTTTAGTTATTTTATTGAAACATATATCTTATATATTCATTTGAATGACTAAAAAAAAATTGTTTAAA